>JBAMBP010002278.1:0-15686 GCA_037044515.1 Phortica magna
AAGTTCCGTTCAGTTGAGTTGAGTTGAGTTGAGCTGAGTTGAGCAACAAACGATGCAAGGAGCCTCCTCGCTCGGTTGGTCGGTTGCCATGTACGTGTGTGTGTGTGTGTGTGAGTGTGTGCACCTACGTACATATATATTTATGTAGCTGCATGTGTGTGTAGGTGTGTGGTTCTGTGGCTCTTTGCCTGTGTGTGTGGTATTGCGCTTTAATCATAGTTGCTGTTGTTGTTGGTGTTGTTGCTGTTGTCGTTGACGTTGACGTGTAGGCGGCTACTAAGTACAGCCCTCGAAACTCAATGCTTGACGAAATACCTGCAGTGGTGATGATGCTGCTGCTTTTGCTGCTGCCTCTGCTTGCTTAGGTCATCAGATGGCAGCAAATAACAACAACAACAAGCAAATTGATTTTATAACAGCATGTGGGTGTGTGTGTGTACCATCGTTTGTTATTAACCAAAGCCTTCATTATATAATTTAACTAAATTTTCATTATAAGTAAATCAACCTAAAAGCTTCTGGCAATTTTGCTTTGCTTTAGATAATTGTGTGCATTAGTGTGTGTGTGTGTGTGTGTGGTTCAGCATTGAATTAATTATTTTATGCCTATATGTGTATGTGTGTCTTTATTCGTGTTTATAATCCTATTTATCGTAAATTTATGACAACATTTTCAACTGTTTAAACAACTTTAAGTAGTTTTCAAAAGAAAAACTACCTCACTACATAATTATATCGCTGTCTCTCAGTCTCGCTGTCTCGCTCTTACACACAAACACACTTTCTAACTTTTTCTTTCTAACATGCATGCTGCATTTCTACCAACAACAACATGCACATGCACTTTACACGCTCACTCACTAAAAAAAAAAAACAACAAAAAAGCACTAAGAAAAATGAAAAAAAAATGTTTTTACTTTTCGAGTGCATTACAAATTTGCTTTTGCCCTTTTACAGTTTTATTTTTTTTTTTTCTTCTATTCTAACAAACGCCTTCTCAACGCTTCGCTCTTCGTTTCAACGAAACCCACGCTGTTATTACTGTTGGTAAAACAAACGAAGAGCACATCCTTGCCTTACCTCAACATGAGCTTATTCACTTGCACTTGTGCGCTGAATGTGTGACACACACACACACACACACATAAGCAGGCCGTAGCAAAGGCACTCGCACGTATGCAAGCATGCAAGAGCATAAACTTGCATTGCTCTCTCGTTTATTGCGTGCTCATTCTTTCACGTGCGCTCTTCACATTGCTGCATTGCATTCGTGTAATTGTTGTATTGCGTTCTTTTTTTTTTCGAAAGAAATGCAAGGCAAGGAAATGAGCGGCGGCATCAGCAGAAGTTGTCGAAAGAGCAGTAATCGTGGAATTTGCACTTTAGCCGATTGTTGCTATTCTCATCATGTGCCTCTTCTTCTTGTGTGTAGTTTTTTTTTCCCCCTTTAGTTGTTGGTATTGTTTGGCATGCCTTTGATTGTGTGAAACTTGCATTACGCCACACCAGTCACACTTTGAAGTACATCTTACGCACAGCACGCATGATGAAGACCTTTCATGGCATGTCTCAATGGTCACACATGCCTTTGAGCGTCAAACTGGAAACGCGTTCGTCTGTTGAATGCTTTTAAAGGTTGTGTGTGAACTGTGCATTCTACGATATATTGCCAAAAGTTGTACTTCCAAATGCATGCCGAAGCGCTACAAAGCTCATGACATTTTCCATGCTTTTGTCAACTTTCCTTCGTTGTTTGAGTACAATTGAACGACGCTTGAAATAATAATTATAAAAAAAAATCCCACACACATGTGTGTAATCGCCTGGCAACACACACACACACACACAAAGAGTTATTTAAAAATACAAACCAATTACATATAATGAAGTGAACAGTTTTTCTTGGCAAATTTAGCCAACGCGCTCGTTTGCTGCCCACTCAACACGCCTTTAAACGCACCAAGCAACACAACAAACACGCAAAGGCCACGAATACCAAATCCAAAACCAAATCCCATCCTTATCACACGTCAACTTGCACGACGCCAGTCATGCCATACAACTATGCCTGCCACCAACAATGTCGACAGTACTATGACAACTGTATATTGAGTTAAGAACGTTGGCGAACAAGTGGAAGCGAAGAAACAGCAACAATATTTTGCTAGTCTGCTTTGCTTCCTTATTTTGCTTGGCTTGCTTTCATATTAGTCTGTATTATATCCTTTATACGCTGCTTGTGTATTTAAAAAAAAAAGTGCTGCATACTTTTGTGGGCAAGTGGGCAAGTGTTGATGTTATACAGAGCAGAGTAAAGCAAATATCCTGTGCTTTGGCTAAGCGGAATTTCAATTTGTTGTAGTTGTTGTTGTTGTTGCCAACCAGCCAAGTGATAAGTGTAAGAAAACCAAACAGCAAAAAAAGCGTGATAAGTAAGGCGAAGAAGAAGAAGAAGTAGCAGCAGAAGATAGCATGAAAAAAAGCAACCACAAAAATCGCTTAAGTTAACTCACACACACACACACACACACACAAACACAAACACTTCTTTGGCTTTGGCTAGTAAAGTAGCAAATGGTTAGGCAGACAGATTGGCAAGTAAATTTTCATGCAAACACACACACACACACACACACACACAGAGAAACACACACAAAGGCATGCAAAGTCACTCATTTACTCAATCAGGCATTTGGTTTATGACAGCGCTTTATGCTCATGACTCTCTTCACGTCCGCCGTCGTCGTGCATCGCTTGTTGTTGTACGTTTCTTTTATGCATGCGTTCCTGCCTTCATTCGTTCCTTCGTTCCTTCGTTCGTTTCTTCGTTGGCTCGTTGGTTCGTTCGTTCCTTCGTTTGCTTTTTCGTGCTTCGCTTCGTTGCGCTCCCTTTTCCTGTTTTCATAGTTGTGCGCTATGCGTGCGAATCTATGCATTTGCGTGCTATGCTCGTCATATGCATGTATACGCGTGGTCTCGCTAGTTCAATCCGTTGTTGTTGTTGCTTTGCCTGCCAGGCTGTTGCCTATCGTATGTCGTCTTTATATTATTATTATTTAATTTTTTTTTGCCTCACGCCGTCTCCTTCTTCTACTTCTTCTTCGTCGTCAATTTCTTGTTTTTTCTGCTGTCTATTGTGACTTTTCGTTTCCTAATACACCTTCTACCCTCGCTGCCATACATTTAACCCTCCTTAGTATATAACACCTCCGAATCATTTGCTTTATTTGAAATTTTGCTACACTTTTATTATTACTTTGCCTTATTCGTGCCTTTTGTGCTGACTTACATTGCTTGCATGTGCCTGTGTGTGTGTGTGTGTGTGTGTGTGTGTCTGTGTGTGTGTGAAATATTATTTGTAAGCGGTTTTCCTTGTCGTTCACGATGCTGTTTGCTTAGCTTGTCTTATTGCTTGGCTGCCTGATTCTAAGCCTCCTCAGCGAAGCGCAAACCCCCCTTTTCGTGCTTGCTTGCTTGCCTGCCTGCTGCGCATCTGCTCTGCCGGGCTGCTGTCGTAGTCATCGTCATCGTCAGCGTCCTCAGCGTCGTTGCTGTTGCTGTTGTTGCTGTTGCGTGTGCAAAGGACATTCAGTCGGTTCGAAACTTTTGAGTTGGGGAGTCGAGAAATCGCGTCAACAACGCGCAAATTGTTTCGTAAATTCGTAAATTCGTACATTCGTTCGTTCGTTTTTCGCTTTTAATGTTTCGTGTTCGTCGTTCGTCGTTCTCGTCGTCCACGTCGTCAATGCAAACATAAGCAAAACAAGACCAAACGAAATATTCCAAAAGAAAACCATACAAAACAAAAAACCATAAGAAAAAATAAACTAATAACGTGGAAAAGAAGTGTTTCCTTCTATACAGAGAGAGAGAGAGAGAGAGACAGAGAGAGAAAGTGCGAGTGAGACAACGTTTACCAAAAACCAAAGAACAAAACAAGAAAGCATAAAAAAAGTGTTGTCGGTTTGTTTGTTTTTTTTTTTTTTGTGGCACTTATTTTTTTTCAGTGGCAAAAACTAAGGTTGTTTTGCGCGACTTTTTGGTTGCGTTGGTATTATAATTACTTGTTGTTGTTGTTAGTGTTGTTATGGTTTTCTTTTCAGTTGCGAAAACTTCAATAAATAAATTATTATTGTATATAAATTTGTTTTATAATAAATTCGGCGTATGCGTAATTTATTTATTGCCCCTTTTAAAATATTACGCATACGCCATGTGTCGCAATATTCAAACGTCTGGTTTAGCATTTTTTATTATTTTTTTTTGTAATTTTTCGCAACGCTTTAAAGCATTTGAAATGCTTTCCAATATATATTTGATTTTTTCTTTTCATTTGTGACACGCAACGCAAGCCAAATCAGTGCAGTCCTCTGTCTGTCCGTCTGTGTGTCAGTGTGCCCACTTAGTTGGCTTGCCCCGTCTGGCCGGGGTCGGTTTGGGTCGCGTTGACTCAACTCAAGTCATGGCAAGTCAAGTCGAATCGGGTCGCGTTGTGTCTCTGCCCATGCCCCACGCCCTATGCCCCGTGCCCAGTGCCTTCAACTCCAAACTCACCTCATTGCATTTTCGCTTCCGCCACCAACCACGGCCAATTCACCTCACGCCACATGCCATTTGGCTTTATCCCTTGCTTCCCTACCCTTCCCAACCCCTCCCCACCGCGCGTCGCTGCTTGTTTTGTGCTTTTTGCTGTTTTTGTGCTTTAATAAAGTTTTGTGTTTTTTTTCTGTTCCGTTGTTGTTGTTTTCGTCCCTTTGGTTTCTTACTTTTCTTTCCAGTTTTTTTTGCCTTTTTTGCGTGTTTTTTTTTTGGGTGTGGCTGCGGTGTTAATATTATCACCAAGAACAACAAAAACAACAAACACTTCACAAGCAAATTCTTACTTTTACGCTTATCCTTTATGCCATATTTATACTCATATATATATGTCGCCTCAAAACAACATGTGTGTGTGTGTGCCGCTGTCAAAATGTGTTGATTCATGCATACTTTCAATTCAAACTGATTTTTTTTCACTCATTTTTTTTTTCAAGTGTAAAAATTTGCAATTTCCTTAATTGTGAAATTCAATAAGAAATTCAATTGAATAACAACAACAACAACAACAACGCACACTTCTTACGGCCCAAAAATGTTGCTTGAATGTATGTAAGTTCATTTTTTGCCCCTCATTTATTTCCAATTATTAACTGTTCATTTTGTGTCTGTGTGTCTGTGCGTGTGTGCGTGTGTGTGTGTATCCTTTGTTGTGTGTGCATTTGAAAAGCACTTAAAAGTTCTTAAGTGAAACTTTTCAATGCCGTACAAATCGGAAACTTTTAAACTTTCAATAATTTAAATTGTATCGAAGTTGAAATTGTCATTTTATTGTTGTTGTTGTAATTGTTGTCAATTGAAATTGTTTTGCCTTATTTTGCATTAAATATGTATTAATGTCGAAACATTTTGCGGCTAAAGTTCAAAAGGTGACGCCACAAAATTAACTTTTCCTTTTGTCAGACACTTTTCCAATCAACGCTGACCAGACTAACTTGGTCAACACACACACACACACACACACACACACACAAACAAACAAACATATATTAAAAGACTGAAACGTCTTTAAAAACAGCAAAGCAAAACATGATAAAGAAAACAAGAAAAAAAAAAAGGAGAAGACAAAAAAAATTTCAATTTGAGGAGAAAATTCCAGCAAACAGACAAAACTGTTATAGATACCGTTAGAGACAAGTGCGCCGCGGCACACATTCACATTTATAACGGCAAAAGGCTGAAGGACATGCACACACACAGACACACACATACACATACACACAGAAACAGACAGACAAACGAAAAGAAGGCTGAGCAGCGACGAAACGAGACGAGACGAGACGTGACGAGACGTTGAGAGTAGAGTAGAGCAACGTTTAATGAAGTTGTTTAGGGAAAAGTGTAATGCCACAAGAGCAAGAAGAAGAAGAAGAAGAAGGCGAAGCAGTAGAAGTAGAAGAACGTTAAAGTAAGGTAGATGATGAAGTAGACAAAGCAGAAGAAAACGGAGGCGGCAACAAAAAGATGACACAACAAAGTCGATCAAAGATACTTCACTTTCCATGCAAAATACACAAATACACGCACGCACGCACACACACACATACATATACACGCCAATGCAAATAAATCCTTTTTCCATTTTTCATTTATTCGAAAGCAGAAAAAAATGTGGAAAAGAAAACATGTTTTTTTCCAGTTTTCTTTTTTTTTTTCATGTTTTCTTCTTTTCTTTTTTTATTTTGTTGTTGTTGTTGTTTTTTTTTTTGTTCACGCTATTTTCCCTAAACAGTTTTTCATGTACAACGTGCTCTTTCATGCTTCTTCTTCTTCACCATCGTTCCTTACTTTGAATGCTTTGACTTTTTATAACATTATTTTTTTCTTTGCCTTCTTCTAATATGCTTTAAATATATTTTCTCGCTCTTTACGAACGCCCAGAACAGTTAACACACACACACACACACTTACACATGCCTTGCAATAGTGGTTGTGCGCGTTGGGGTGAAGTGGGGGGGTGGGGGCAAATTGTAGGCAAGCAAGCATAAAAATGTGTGAGTTGCTGTTAAATAAGTTGAAATGTTGTTTGGCATTTCCTTTCCGGTTGTGTTCCGGTGACTGACAGACGGACAGACGGACAGACGGAGAGACAGATGGAATGGTCACACAACCGTACAAGTTGTGCTTACAGCTTTATTGCTTTAAGCGTATAAAATAGGTAGGCAGTGACAAACAGAGAGTGAAAGAGACAGAGATAGAGCGAGTGCGAGATAAAGAGAGATGACAAATATCAAAAAAGATGCACACATATACGTATGTAGTTTTGTTGTTCTTATTGTAATTCTGAACGTGCGATGTTTTGCTGATGTGCACACACACACGCACATACTCACGCATACATATATACATACACACAAAGGATGTGGGTAAATCGTAAAAATAAAGTTTTGCCAAACGCCATAAAAATTTCGTTACTCAACTCATCTCACCTCACCTCAGCGCAGCCAAACTCAACTCACCTCGCCACATTACCGCCTTTGCGACGCAACGCAACGCAACGCAACGCGACACGACCCAACTTGACTCAATTGTGTCATGTTTCAAATATGTTCTCATTTAGTAGACCTCAAAATGATGAGAGTCAAGTTGAGTTGAATTGAGTTGAGTCGCGTCGCGTTGAATCAATCCGACCCGCGCCAGGCCGGGTCGTATTGCACACTAAGCGTGGCATACTGAAGTGAGAGGAGCAAACAAAAACAAACAAAAAAAAAACCAACTACAACAAGAACAAGTGTTGGCGCGACATCGTCTGCTGGCTGCCGCTGCCTACTTTGGCTTGAATTTAGTTCGTGTATCGTCGTGTTTTGTCGGCTCACTTGTTTTTGTTTTCGTTTGTTTTTTTTTTCTTCTTCGGCGTTGTATTTAAATGTGTGTGTGGGAAGAAGGCGACGACACTTTAAAGAGCATCGCTTTTTTCTATTGTGTTTTGCTTTTACGTTGATTTTCGATGTTGTAATTTATTGTTGTTGTGTTGATTGAGTGCCTGCCTGGTCTCGTCTGGTCTGGTCTTGCCTTGCCTTACTGTCTGCTGATGGTGTGTGTGTGTGTGTGTGTGTGTGCTGGGTAAATTGCATATGAGCCTTCGGTTAGTTAAAGTTTGAGAAACTCATGAATATGAAACACATGTTATACAAAAAAAAACAACAACAACAAAACAAAGGTGCATTTCAAAGTTAAGTGAATTTACCATTGTGTAGGGTTTTATTGTAGTTTCTGTAACTTTTCTCTAACAACAACAATGAGTGTCTATTTTCACTCATTTAATAATACCTTTTATGCATATACAAATTGTATATTTTTTGTCTCACTTCCTCTTATAATTTGTGCGTCATGCATTGGCATATTGTTGTTGTTGTTGTTGTCTCTTGAGCCTTCAATTATTTGTTTGTCAATATTGATTTAAACATGTTATTTGCATTGAATTTCACTTGATTTGATTATTGCAAATAAAATTCATAATTTACGAAGTTGATTTAACGTAGATTTCCTTAACGCCTCAAAGTATGCTACATAAATAAAAGATATCTTGTTTACACGAAGCAAAACTGTAAAGAAACTTATATGCTATAATTATTGAACACTTAAGTCTCAAACATGTATTTAAATTTTATTGCATTCATTTAAGAAACATTTTAATTAAACTCTTGCTATCTCTTTCTCTCTCTTTGCAGGTAAGATTGCAAACTTCTATGTTTTATTTTGTGTTGTAAAAAAAAAAAACAAAAAAAATATTAAACCTTAAACGGATTTATAACAATCATGTTCCTTTTCAATGTGAGTATTTAAATCGCTCTAATAAACTTTGCCTCTGGGCAGTCAACACATGCCAATTAATGCCGAACAGGGCGTTCTGAAAGAATTCTAATAAGAACAACTTTTAAGGGTTTTTTTCTCACGGTCAGTCTGGACTCTGACCAAATGAATTGCACAAACGGTTCCTATCGCCGCATGTGCATTGCATTTTAAGGCCTCAAGCGGCGCCACTGAGTTGCCATTTTAATAAATTTAGTTTATTCTTATAAAGGAAACCGCGCTAAAAGGGGTTTTGCTGTTGCTGTTGCTATTGTTGTTGAACTAATGTAATAAATTCCAATAAAAATGCACTTCAGATACACACACACACACACATACAGAGACATTCAACTGAGTTTGAGTTGAACTCAACACGAATGTAGAATACTTCCAACACGAATCATACGAGCTCCTTAACATTTGTGAAGCGTATTTGTATCTCTGGTGCTGTATGTGTGTCTGTGTGTGTGTGTGTGTGTGAGCGCAGCATTGCACTATTCGGCTGCAGTCGCCGACGCAATCGCAGCAGCCATTTTGCAATCGATCCTGACGCAGCCAACAAACCATCCAACCATCCATCCGTCCGTCCATCCGTCCGTTCATCTAAGCTCGCCCGCCCATCATACGTATGAACCTTTCCAAATTTCCAGCATCAAAATCGCGCATTACGTTACGTTACGCTGCGTTACGTTGCGTTACGTTCTCTTAGTTTCAAACTATTTCTATTTGTAGTTTAGTGTTTGTTATATTTCCTAAACTAAAAGGTTCAACTTTGCCGCCCACACGCACACATACAACCATGCTCTTGTCCTATTCCACACACACACTCACACACACACACTCTCTTCTTCGCTGTATCATTTCGTCTCTCTTTATTCGCTGTTTTTGCTCTTGCTGAACATTTGCTCTGTTATGCTTTGCTTTATTGCTGCACCTTCACTTAGTGTAGCACTCCGTCCCCGACCGCCCCTTCTACGCCGTTCATCTTCTTCTTTTGTTTGTGTTACGGTTTTCAACGCAATTCCATTTAATAATATACAAAAGCAACAACGACAACAACAACGACAAGTTTCGCTATTGCGCGCATTTTCATACACAAATACATACAAACATACACCGAACTTCGTAGCCGAAAATTTATGTGCGCGTGTGTGTGTGTGTGTGTTTGTGTTCTCATCTCATGTACTTCGGCTTCGGCTACGGCTACGGCTACTACAAGTAATACCATTACGGATGCTGTTTTGTCACTGTTATGCTTGCTGAATCGTCTGTCCTCTGTCGACACTGTCCTGTCCTCTCCTCTCCTCTCCTCTTCTGTTCTTTCGTCTCCCCTTCTGTTCTGCTTTGGTCACACTATGCGAGCACAGCAGCCACCTTAGGCAACGCACATACATGCATACATACAAAAAAAGAAACAAGCGCCGCTCATACGTCCTCCATCATCATCATCATCATCATCATCCTCATTATCGTCATCATCATTATCATCGTTGTCGTTGCGTTGTCTCCTTGTAGACCAAAGCTTTAATGCTGCCCCAAGCATTAACGTTTTGTGCTTTTATGCTACACACACACACACACACACACACATACAGTTATGTATTTACGTATGCATGACTTTCACAGATACATACATGTATAACAAACATAACTTTCAATAGATTTCTTTCGCGGCTACTAAGCCTGTCCATGTATGTGTGTGTGTGTTATGAAAATTTGCTCTGTTTTCATGTACTTCACTTTCGACTTTCGTACAAAAACACTTGTTTCCTCTTTCACTTCACATCATTTCATGTGTCATCGTTTTGGTTACTTTTTATGATTATTACACACACACACACACACACACACACACACCCATACATATAATCTTTCATTTTTCGTTTATTCGTGCATTCATTTTATTTCTTCTTCTTTACTTGTTTCGTTCATTCATTCCTTACTTTCTTTTTGCCTTCATTCGCTCGTTGCCTTTTTGACTCATCTGTGCTCATTTTTCGTCCTATCGTGTTTACTTTGCGTGCTATTGTTGTATTTGTTATTGTTGTTGCTGTTGTTGTTGTCATGAATTATGCAATCTGATTTTTGTCGCTTGTTTGCCTTAAGGAAATCATTGCTTTCTTTTGCTCTCTAAGCGTATTAAATCAAATAAGAATTTATATATATGCATTGTATATATACATGCCTTCCCCCAACCGCTCACCCCTTAGCATATTTTTGTAATTTTTTCTTTTGTTTATTACACATTTCCATTAATTTTTATTGAAATTTATCATTTATTGTTGTTTATTTTTATTTTTCATTATTAAATGTGAAAAATATTTAAAAAAAATGGCGTCTGCACGTCATCGATATTGTCGTACCCTGCCCCCCGTCGTCGCCGCCCCTACCGCCATTGGCAACGCTATTGCAGCTTTATTGTTGCTCAAGCTGTTGTTGTTATTGTTGTTGATATTTCATTGCTGCGATTGCATGACAACAAATCGAAAAAAAAAAACAGAAAAAAACAGAAAAATATATATGCATTTACATACATACATATATGTGTACATGTATATAAGTGTGTATGTATGTAATATTGCACACAGTTTATATATTAATTTTATAGATTTATTGTTGTTGTCAAATAATTGTTCGACGTTCTTTTGTTTGTTGCTTCATTTGCGTTGTACGCCTCAACTTGATTCTACATACACGCACATGGATACGTTTATACATACACACATACATACATATGTATATAAGAATACATATTGAGTTGAGTTACGCAAAAATGGTCTTTCAAATCCAAATCGTAGTAAAAATCGTTGAGATAAGAGTTTTTTTTTGGTGTAATTTGGCTTATTATTGACTTAACTCAAGACAGGACACAGTGGCACTTCAACAAGCCATACGTTTCAGCCTACCGAACACTAACAGCAAAAGTAATAACACTTCTTTCGTTATAAAGTATAAGTATTTATGCCACGCCCACTTCTGCCCACCCACCAGTGCCGCCCGAAGAGCTCGATGACCAGAAGCGTAAGAGGCACGAAAAGGGTCATGGGCTCAGTAAGCATAACCCTACAAAATTGGTATTATACAATTTTTTCCCCTGCCCCTCATTTAGCTGCCAACAAACACTTCTTAAAAATGGTTGTAGCTTTGAAACAAACATCTTCAAACTTCTTAGCCTTCAGTAAATATACCTCTTTGAAACGGCATACTACAAATAGTCACCCTCCCCCTCACACACCGCTTAACATAAAATTTGCATAAATTTTTTTTATTTAAATTTATTTAAATATGACTTGTAGGAAATGCAATATTTCTTTAATTTGGAGCGTGGCAGCGCCCATCATGGGCATACTCGACTGCCACTCACACTACATTAGCTGAAGACACTCGTTTATTGTCGTTTTTTATATGAAAATTTAGTGCGCCTCAAAAAATTCTTTGCATTTGTTATTTTTTTTTAACAAAAGCAATGAAAATAAAACAAATATTTTTAAACAATGCAAAAATTGTGTAAAAATCTGACATAAATGACATTTTGCATTTCATTTCATTTGCAAACGTGTCATTTTTGAGGGTGGAAAAATACCGTTTTGTCAAAAGCCGAAGAAAACTTTTGCAATTAACAAATATTTGCAATAAACAACAATAATAGCACTGAAAAGAAGAGCAAACAAAAACAATTGAAATGCAATGCGACAAAAAAAAAACAAAAAAAGAAAGAAAGAAAAAATTAAAAAAAATAAAATAAAAACAAAGTGAAAAAATTATATAAAATAAAATTGTATTTATTGACAGCTTATGTACTTGAATTGTATATAAGCATGTGCAAACATATGTACTTTGTTGTTGTTGTTGTTGGTTTTATCGGGTATGCCTTATTTTTTTCGTTCATTTGCTTCACATGCCTTTCGCACATTTCAATAAAAATCACTCATACGTGTTTTTTTTTTTGTTGTTGCTTTTATTGTGTTTTTTGCGTTTTCTTGAAGTGACAATCAAGCGTGCAAAAAAGTGTGAGTAAGCGAGAGAGGAAGAGCACAGAAACTGAGCACAGATGTTCAAAATGCTTAATTCATTATAATTATAATAATGATGATGATCATGATGATGATGATGATGATGATGATGATGATGATGAAGCTGATCACGTTCGTTGGCGTGTCTAATGCGACAAATATGCGACAATATTGAAATATTTAATATTTGTGAAATGAAACAAAAACAAAACACTTATTTTTATATAAGAAAATTTTAAATGATACTTTTATTTGTAGCGTTTTTGCACTGAAATAAATAATCATTTCTATTTCAAATTATTAAACAAATTTATGCAAAATTTCACTTGAAGAGTTGCGCTCAAAACATGCATGTGTGTGTGTGTGTGTTATTTATTTGGTGCGCCCAAAGTTTTATTGACTTTTGCAATTTAAACGTTGTCAAATATGAGAAACTCATTTGTTTTTGTTGTTTTATTGGCAATGTCGACAACAACAATGAACACAACGACGACAATCATGTGCATTTAATTAGACGTTTATTACGCTTGTAAATTGTTTGTTTAACGCTTTTAGCTCAAA
This sequence comes from Phortica magna, assembly GCA_037044515.1. Taxonomy (NCBI): domain Eukaryota; kingdom Metazoa; phylum Arthropoda; class Insecta; order Diptera; family Drosophilidae; genus Phortica; species Phortica magna. Next base: position 12,963 of record JBAMBP010002278.1, read on the forward strand.
GTAACTCTTAAAAGGCAACATTCTATAAAATCACTGTTTTTATGATCATGTCATTGATTAAAGGGAACAATAGCATTTGGTATATACATATGGAATATAGAATGGAATAAGTAAACTGTTAATTTTTTTTATTTAAAAACATACTCAACATATACTTAATAGAGCTGCCTAAAACAAATTGAACTAACAGATGAGCATTCGTGTTAATAGCAAGAAGTAGTAGATCGAAATATATGTATGTATATCATTTTACTGCACACACACACACATGCTTTCAGCGTTGAATCCTCTTTTGCCCACCTGCGCTGCTGGAACACATACAACAACTCTTGTTTGGTCATACAACAACAAGCGACGGCGTCAAAAGTAGCTGAGCTTTTCTTCTGCATCTTCTTCTTATTGTTTCTTTTGTGTTGTCGTTGTCGTTGTCGTTTTTTTTCATGTTTCATGCTTGCTCTCTTTTCGTTCTAAAACGCTTCTTCTTCTTCTTCTTCTTGTTCCGCATGTATCATGGCCTCAACAACCTTCTGCTTTTGCTTCTCCTCCCTCCTACTTCTGCTTTTGCATATATTGCTGCTGCTGCCTGCTCATTTTGGTTCTGCGGCTGCGACGCTTTTTCAGCGCTGCCAACAGCGACGTCGTCCGTTTACTATACCGACTTTTTACTCACTCACTCACTCACTCACTTAGTCACTTACTCACTTACTCACTCACTCACTCACTGAACAAAAATCAAATCTCTCGTCGTCGCATTTTTTAGTGTTCAAGCGTAGTCAGTCTCAATTTGTTTGTGCTTCAATAATAACTGAAACGAGAAATCAACGCGCAGCAGTGCAAAAAACAACAACAATAATAATAATAAAAACGAAAGAAAAAAACAGCAACAACAAGTCAAGAAAACACAAACGAAAACAAACATAAAGAAAAACAAAAAACTGTGCAAAAATAAAACACAAAATGGTATAATATTTGTTGTTGTTTTGTATTTCATTTGCGACAACAATAATACTAACAACAACAATAGCAGCAACAGCAACGAAAACAACAAAGTACGTTTTTCAGTTTAAATACCTTTTTATTTTTGTTGTAACAACTGTTGTTGTTTTTTTTTTATTTTGTGTTTTTGTTTTACACTCGTCGATGAATTGCCTCATTTGAACTCACTTCACCTCAACCAACCACCCTCACTTTGATCAGCAGCAGCAGCAGCAATAAACGATTGTCTGTCGTTTAATTTAACTCGCTCAAATTTTACTCGATGCTTATATTTTTGTTGTTGTCATTTTTTTGTTCGCTTTTAACTGTTGTTAGTAAGTGAGTGAGTGAGTGAGTGAGTGCAACTATGCTATGTGCTTGTTATTGTGTGCCATTTTCTATTTCGTTTCACTTATTGTGTGTTATTGATATTATTTTCGATACAATGATTATTAAAAAAACACCAAGTGCTCCACCCAGCCTCCCGCCAGCCTACCCGCATATGGTTCAACCAACATTGATATGCTGTTATAAGCTTGATGAAGTGCGATGCTTGCCAACAGCAACAATAATAACAATAACAACAAAGACTGAGTCAATGACGCTGTGCGCGTTCTCTCGTCGCACACGCGTTCCGTACTTACCAAAGAGCGCAAAGTAGTGCGAGAGTGCACAAGAGCTTATGTGTGTGTGTGTGTATGTGCATGTTTTTTTTTCTTATTTCTGTGTGAATGAGTTTAAGAGCAGATGAGCATTTCTAAATTGATGATGCCTCTCAGTGTTTTAGTCTTCGTTGTGTTGTATTTTTTCGTGGGAATTAACATCATCATCATTGGCAGCAGCATCAACAGCAACATTGACAACGACAACAACAACAACAACAACAACAAATGCTTGTGTTTATGTGAATGAAAGCACAACAACAACTAAAGTGAATATAAAATCAAACTAACAAAACAGTAAAGTTCAAGTAAAAGCAAAACAAAGAGAACACGAATTTATACACACATACAAACACATGCGTAAAGGCAAAGTTTTTTTCTTTTTGGTCTTTTTTATACATATGTATGTATATATATGTGTTTTTGTCTTTACTGCCCCTTCTTTATTATTCTTTATTTTCCGTAAGCAAAACTTTGTGGCGATGCTTTATCAATGTACGCCTAAACAATATAATTATACCTTACTATGTGTGTACATACATACATACATATCAGATTTGAGCGTGCGTGTGTTTGTGCTTATTTTATTTCTTCTTTGCTTGTTGGAATTTTATTTGTCGTTAGGCCACAAAACAAAAACAAATGTGAAAAAAAACCGTAAAAAGGCAAATGACGACACAAATGTTAAAGCAAAAACAACAACAAAAACAACAGTAAAAAGTGGCAGTCAAATCGCAAAAGCTTCAAGAAAAAAAAAACTAATAATACATTAAAACAGAAAGAAATTCTCTATTGTGAAGAAAAGAGAGGAGAAGAGTTTGGCATGAAAGAAACATCGTTTTCTGCAGTTTTTTAACAAAATGTTGTACAAATTACTTTACTTGCGAAGCTTTTACTCAAAACCTTAAAAACCATACATATGTATGTATGTATTTCTGGCCATAGGATAATTTTGGTATATGCCCAATATGAGTGATAACAATTTATTTGTGCTCTTATTGTATGTTCTTGATTACGTCAACTGTCAAATATTTTCGTATGCTAAACAAACAAATAAGTGTAAAAAGCAAAAACAAAACAAAAAGTA
>JBAMBP010002279.1:0-85910 GCA_037044515.1 Phortica magna
GCCTGCAGAGGATTCATTTCTTTTACTCGATGCATTGGAAGCTGATCTCACATATATTAATGAGTTATCGCCACTTATTTGCTTAGAAATCGGTTCTGGCAGTGGTGTCATCATCACAGCGTTGGCCAAACATCTGAAGGGTCATTCCCTTTGTCTGGCTAGTGATATTAATGCTCGTGCTTGTATTGCTACTCAACGCACAGCCAAACGCAATTTTTCTTCCGTGGATTCTGTGCGATGTAATCTCAGCGATGCGCTACGCATGCATAGTGTTGATCTGCTGCTTTTTAATCCGCCTTATGTGGTAACGACAGATGACGAATTGAATCAACAGAGTATCGATTGCAAACAGGATAAGTCACATACTGAGCACAATCTTGTCTTCTCATGGGCTGGTGGCAAAGATGGTCGACGTATCACAGATAAGTTGCTGGCCAGCTTGGAGTCGATACTGTCGCCTTGTGGCGTACTTTATCTGCTATTACTACGGGAGAACAAACCTGATGAGATCATCGAAAAACTCGCGACTATGCAATTCAAAGCAATAATTTTTATGGAACGGCGTATACCGGGTGAATATTTGTATATAGTTAAAGTTACACGAAGTTGATATGAATTTTTAAATAAAAATACTGTATTTACATATAGTTACGATAAATGTCGTCTGTTCTCAAACTAGTCGATGTTTATCTGATTACAAACTACCCTCGCTGGTCGTTAAAGCTTTTCATCTCTTATGACCATACGCACTCAGGAGTATTACCTATCAATAACGCAGATAGCCAATAAACTCTGCAACTACCCCATTTCATCGCATAATACACAAAATGCTTCTTGTTGTATACCTATTTTGTATGTGGGGTTGAAATGAAAAACCAAAGCTGCAGCACATAAATGGTGTAATGTTTAAAGTGAACACCACTTTAAGCAGTAAAGTAAGCAATTTTCATTAAAAAGCGACGCCTTCTCTGGCTGTTTTATGATATTATTTTCGGTATTGCTACATCTCATTTTCAGGGTGCGTATAATTAATTTAAATTTGTTTTTTCGAAAACAGCAATTTCGTTCCCTGTTGAAACTACAAAAACCCAGAAACATCTTATTTAATTGAATAGCAGTGATTTGACAAACTTTGCTGCTTTTATGCCACATACTGCACGTGCCTACTGTATTCATAGGCAGTTCCGTAGTCTTTACCAAGTGTTCTTTAATATTCTTTGCCAGATTTCCGTATAAGAGAAGTTTGTTGTTTTAAAAAGAGAACGAATTTATTTTCCAAAGTTTTTGACTTAAGCCATGTTTAGGTGATTTCTTACTTTTCTTAAGTTAACAAAATATTATAGTTGTCCGATAGTTATCTTGGTTTTACAAAAAGATCTCTTTTCGATCTATCTTTCAATTAGCTATTTTCCCCTTTTATTACAGTAAAACGCATATTTGGCATTTCAAACTGCCAATTTTGTAATTACAATACTTTATTAAATCAATAAATGTAATATTTTGAAAATCATCCTCAATTTTTTCCCGTATTTACAATGACGATTCATAATGTTTTAATATTTGCATTTAAATGTAGGTAGTTTGCTTTTTATTGCTTCATTAACTCATTTCTTTTGATAAAACTTATCAAAAGTCGTACTTAGCGGCTTGAAAATGATTATATTCAATATGGTTATTACTTTATTTATTGATTGATTAACGTTCTTTCATGCGTTGAATCGGTCATCGAGAACGTCTTAAATCAGTACCTCAATATTTCTTTGTTTGATTTTTAGTAAGTTTCACACTACAATTTACAAAATTACTTTTTTTTATTGTTAAGTTAATTTTTTTGTACATTTTTCCTCCATGCTTTTTAAAAACCTTGATGTTTCACGTGTTTATATATTCAATTCAATATATAATGCTTTAATACGTTTACAGTTAATAATTTATTATTCATATTTTTTTAATAATTTTTATAATCTAGTGTCAAAACACACGGCGAACTATAAAAATAAGCTAAGTACTTAGCTGCATAATTCAAATAGTACTAATCGTTGATAATACTGCTAAATTATGTTTGAAACTCACGGGGTAAAGGGAAAATTTATATATTTTTTTTTTTGCACACAAATCGACGTAAAATATTTAAACCGGAAGAGACAACCTCAGTAATCTGGATTGATCAATATTGCTTTTGAATGGAAGTTGATTTAACGCTGAAAAATTATTTTATGTATTTCATTTTTAACACTTGTCAAAGTGATTATTATCTTTGTTATTGGGTCTCAGTAAGAGTTTTTTGTTCAGTATGTTTAAACAGTTCAAATTACGTCTAATATGAAAATTGCAATAAAATCCAAAATGGTTTCATAATTTTTTCCTTTTTATTAAATACAATTTCTGTTGTATTTTTTTTATTATACTTTTCTTCTCAGTAACGTTAATAATTTTTTTAATTCTTTTACTTTCATTTTTTTTTAAGTATATTTTTTAAATTAAGTCTTAAATATATATATGTTTATATATATATATATATATATCAACGCTATAGAAGTGTGAAAAGAGCCTTTTTCGTGGTTGTTGGTATTTTTTTGTGTGGGCTGTTTATCTGTTCTGTGGTTTTTCTATCTTCTTATTGATTTGTTGTATAAAAAATTACACATAAAATACAATAGAAATAAAAACTAAGAAATAAAAAAGTATTTCTTAACATAAAAAATGTATATACTCCTTTTTTTTGCGATTTTTTTTTTGGATTTTTTATTATTATACTTTTTATTAATTTAATTTTTTGTAATTTTTTTCTCTTATTATTTTGACTACATTATTATTATTACGCTTGGTCATCCGAACCAGAACCATCGTCATTGTCATCATCGTCATCTAGTAGTAAATACAAAAAAAATGTTAATTAGTTTTATATTAATTTATTGGCAGTTTTTAGTTTCATTATACATACCATCACATTCTATATCATCCTCTTCGCCATCATAGGGTATGTCATATTCATCACTTTCAATTTCACTGTCGCCCTCAATGATCTCTTCGAGTACTTCCTCTTCATCAGAGTCACCATCGGCAGCAGCAGGTTTGTCTTTCTTGGCTTTCTTTGAGTCTGCGGATTTTGCCTATAAAAGTACGGAAATTTTGTTTAATTCAGCAACAACCACGTTAAACAGGACTACCTAAAGCAACCCTACCACCACCCACTCCACACCCAAACTCCTTGATCAAGGGCAAATTTGAACGCACATTTCTAAACTGTTTGCTTGCAGACGGGAACGACAAAAAGCGATAAAATGTATTTTTAAATGGAATAAAACGAATCAAGAAAAAAAATCGTTAATTCTGCGTTACACTAAGAAGCAGAAGGAAAATGCTGCTCAAAATGCGCGCGTTCAGCTATGATGAAGCATAAGCCCAAGAAGGGAGAGCGGTGAGAGAAATGAGCTGTCGCGATTACAAGTGCACATTAAGCACATTTTACATAGTCACATTCATACTGTATATAGTTACGACAACTTATGTATATAATATGGCCCGAAGCGTGTTCACAACCGACCCACAGATGAGGAAAAACAAAAAAAAAAAAAACTGAACGCCATGACTGATGTGACGCCGCGTCGGTCCAACGGCTGCGCTTGCTGCGCAAACTGTACCTCAATTAAGACGGACTAATGGAATGGAATATTGAGCAGAGAAGCTCCGCTAAGTAAAACAAGCAGTCGAGGGTGACACGTCCGCTGCAGCGTCAGCATTAACTGAGCAGTCGGCGTCTTGCGTACAAACGACGACGCTCGCTAGATCTATGTCGACACGACGCGACGCAGCGGCAATTTCATTGTTTATTTTCGTATTTGCCATTCACACTGTGTCAAACCTGTGCTCTCTATCGCTTTTAATCTGCGTAGGCAAGAGAGCATTATTTCTCTCTTTGAAACATGCAGCATATACTATATTACCTATTTAACTTCCAAATGCGCATGTTTGTTTTTATGTGTGACTTCTTCCATATAATATAATCAGTTTGTTTTTATTTTGTACATAACCATTAGCGTCGTTGTTGTTAACTGAATAAGAAGAAGCAGCGTCCAAAAATGACAGCTACATTTGAACGCTCACGAAATAAATATGTCTCACTCTCTCTCTCTCTCTCTCGTTCAATATTAATGCAACTGTACTTGTATGAGTGTTTATTTGTTACTTGATTTGCTTAATTCTTTTAAAGACCTATGTGACACACGACGTCTAGTTTATCAAACCATTTTTCTAACTTAGTGAACAAAAAATTATTTTTGTAATAAAATTTAGCACAAATATGCCTAATTTTTTTATGTTTATGTCTATTAATATCGTTCGCCTTATTCGCTGCCGGCCGGCGTTGTATATCTCTCTCAGTCTCTCTATTGTAGACAACTAACCTTAAACGCATTAATATAATGCAGTTGACAACCCTGTGTGCACTTAATTGTCATCTATGAATGCATATAAGCCACATGAATGAATATTTTGCTTATGACATTTTCTGCGCTCTTTAAACTCACACTCTCCTATCGCTATCTCATTTGTAGAAGTGCATTTCATTAATACGTTCAAAAATTTTAATTACTATATTTGACAGCTTTTTTTTTCGTAGTAAATCATAACTAAATGTTGTTATTAAGTAAATTTATTAAAAAGTTACGTGGAAATTGTGAAACAACATATTCAAGCATTTCAAACAATATATTCTTTAATTTCTATAGAAAATGTGTTCAATAAAACCTCTCACATATTCTCTTTAATTGCGCTCCCACGCTTCTTCACCTGCTCGGCCTGTTAACTGTACCGCACACTTTACCCATCACTATCTCTATCGCTCAAAAGTGCGCTAACCTTAATTGACATGCTTAATAACAACAATCTTTGATTGCTAAGCGTACTCAGGCTTTTTAAACTATATACCAAATATGATAAACAAGTCGTTTTCAAGTATATAAGCACAAAGCTGGTCCCGCCAATGTTCTTCAACTATCTTGTTGTTCTTGCGTTTTTTTCATTTTTTTCTTACTCACTCTCTATTTCTCTCTCTCTCTCTTAAAGTTACGCTCACTAAAATACATATATGCAAAGCGCGCGCATTTCTTTTATATTTATATGGACTACACACACTCTCAAAATATTTTTGCCGCTGATTTGCTTTTACCGCTTCTTTTGCTCCAACATCATTATTATCATCATGATTATGTACCGCAAAAGTTGAAAAACGTGTGTATCTATTTCTAGAGCTATTCAAAAATTCTGAAAAGTTCTGTTTTCAAAAGACATGCTTGTTGTGCTCCTGCACGTAGAAAAAAAAACAAGGAAATAACAAATAATTAATGAATCACAATGCATGAGTAAATTTGAGGCGCGAAATTGCGTGTAACGAACAATAAAAATCGATCAATTGAATCGATCGATGAGCGGTCATTGCTATGAACGGCGTAGTTTAAACACAATTGATTTCAATACATTTCTCTGGCCTCCTCCTATCAACTACTGCCCAACTCCCCCCCTAAAAGTTCTCATACTCACTTCAGCTGGCCGTTTTGTGCCTTTGACTTGTTCCTTAGCGGGCGCGGCAGCAGCATCGGCGGCATCAGCATCCTCACCATCATCGGCACCATCTTTCGCCGTGCCATTGTCAGCAGCTGCGTCCCCTGCTGCCGCATCTGCTGCTCCTTTGCTATCCTCAACGACGGCGGCTTTAGCTTTCAGATCTTCCTTGACTGCTGCTGCATCATCGACGGCAGCGGCAACTTTCTCAACGGCAACATCACCGTTATTTTGTTGTTCTGTGGCGGCGGACATGTTTGCTTTTTTTTTTGTTTTGTTTTAACTTTAAAACTTAATGTAATAGAGCTTATATAACCCGTGTATGTTATATAGAATTCTAGGTTATTGCAAAATTATTTTTACAATTTAATTGAATTTGTTACTGTAATATATTTCTTGTATATTTTATCTTTTTTTGCTTTATTCAGCTTGTAATTCAAACGTCAACGAATGGTGAAAGACAACCGTACCGTACGAAACTCACAGATACACTGTTTGAAAAATTCGTACGTTATGTATATTTAAACCAGCAACGGTTAGTATAAAACGCTTGCTTATTCTCGCTGATTGCGCGCGTTCTCTCTTTGTGTGAATTCTTTTCTCTCTTTCACATTCGCTGTGTGAAAGATACAAAAACAAAATCCGTTTTTCTGCCTTTGCACAATGCACAAAATATAAAACTGTATGAAATATATTTCGCTTCTACTATTTATTTTTTAACCACCGATGTGTACTCGTTGAGCGCTCGAACTCGACTGAAGGCGTCTGCACGCCGGACAAGCGAAGGTGGCCTTTCTGAGCAGTGACTGCTGGTCATGTTGCAATTGATTTTCGCCGATTTTCGCTTAAATCTTTATTTATAATAGTTCAAATTAAATGACAATCGAAAGTACTAAAACTCAGCTTTATTTTGAAGTCACTTATGTGACGCTGCGTTCAAAATGACGCGAGCAATTGACGCCTCATGTGGGTTTCTTGATTAACTCCATACAAAAGTTGCTTGGGTTTCTTGAGTACAGTTGTCGCAAAATGTGTTCGTGCGGGGCGAGCTGCTTGTTGGTGTTTTGCTTTGGCGGTAAATTTGAAAATTGCTGGCTGTTATAGACTCACTGAAAGTTGACGACGAAGGTGGTTACTACTTTAGCAAATGTACAACGGCCGGGTTGTTCATACTGAGTAACTCAGCATAGTTCGAAGAAGAATATTACAAAAAAATATCTGTTGGGATACATTGTGGCAGTTGGTGTTGTTTTTGTTTTTGTCATTGTTATGGTTATTGTTGTTGTCTTTGTCAGTCGTTGGTTCCGTTCACGTTACTTTTTGTAGTTGTTGGCCGGCCGGCTAGCTGCTGCTGGTGCTGCTGCTGTCGTTACGGACGCCACCACCATCGCTGCCGCCATTTCATACGCCGTGTGGTATAACAAACTTCTCAATGTAGCACAGCACAGCAGAGTGCAGAAATATTTCAATATTCTTTTTGGTCATTGTTCTAACAAAGTGAAGCACACAAAGGGGAAATTGTTAGTAGCATATGTCTTGGATCGATTGATGAGCGATTCATTGGTGTACCGCATACATGATAAGTTATTCGAGACTCTTAATAATAATGTGTATAAAATGTTGTGAATTGAAAAAATGCTTGAGTCAATACAGAAAAAACAAAGTTATTTAATAGACCTGTGTGTATTTTAAACGCGACTTACATATGCATTGAGGGTCTCAACAGTTTTGCACGCTACATATCATTTTCTTTGGCCCTAAGCGTTAAAGCTGCAGCTTGTGGCGTTTGTCATGTCAAATATTCTCGACGTCGGCTGCTGCGACATCGTTGAGAATCGTTAATGTTCAATGACGCCGGTTCGGAAAAACGCTAATGAATCGCAGTTCTCGATGATTATGTGTATGTGTGTGTGTGCGTGCGTGTGTGTCTGTCTTCGTCGTTTCATCTATGCATATTTAATAATATGCTCAGCGCGAGCGCACGCTAATTAAAGTCACTATCGAGCAGGTCTCGACTCGGTCGGTTGATCGGTCGATCTATTTTTGGCGGGGGATGCGGACGCGAACACGGACGTTGTCGCTGTTGCTGTTGCTGTCGCAGCGCTCGTTGGGTAAACACCTGTAATCATTAAGTTATCATGTTTGTTTTTGCCATTTCATTTCTCGCTCAGTTTTTCGCTAGATTTGTGCGGCGGTTATCGCGAACTGGCAAGCAATGAACGCCAATAATAAAACTGTGTGACCCACAAATTCTGCCGATTTTTGTTGTGGGCCGCTGCAATATACGTAAATGTAATATGTATGTATTTGTACGTACAAATATGTATGTATGTATGGATTTTATACATATACAAACAGACTAATATAACATACACTTAGTTGCAAGTATCTCGCGCTCTTCGAATTTGATTGCTATTGCTGCTGTTGTTGTTGTTTGTTATTGTTGCTGCTGCTGCTGTAGCTGTAGCTGTTCTTGTAGTTTTTTGATAAGCCGATTTGCGCGTTTATATTTCGAGCGTTAGTCAGCTTGTTTGCGTGTTTGTAAATTGTATTTATTCATTTCGTTCTTCAACACTCTTTTAAGGTGAATGATAATAAATTTAACTGCTGCTGCTATATATATGTATACGAATGTGAAGTTTGTAAATAGCAGATCGACTATGTTTATACTGCTAAACGCATGCGTGCAGGCCAAAATCAAATATACATACATACGTACATATCTAAACATATCGTTTATAGCAAAAAGGAACAGGAAGCGCAACGACATGTTTAGTTACTACACAATTTTGTTCGGCGCGCGTTCATCGACTTCGTTAGACACGTCGGGTCGGGCCTCGTGTCGATTCGGCACGTCAGCCGAAAGCAACGAGCACCATTGTTGTGTTTTCCCTTTGCTTGTCTGCCCTTCCCGCAACCTTTCTTGTTTGTTTGTTTCTTAGGCTGCCTGCAGACGTACGTTTTGCCTGTCCGCTGGTCTGCGTTTGTGAAGTACAGTACCCGCGTGCCCTCTTCTGCGTTGTTATAGCATTGACGTTGGTGTTGGTTGATGTTGCATACGCTGTGTGTCAATTGCTTTGTTGAAATTTGTATCTGCATTTGATTGGTTTTATGCGATAGCTTTCGATTCACAGCTCACTATATACACTATATGCCTATTTGCGGTGCATATGAGTGCGGCTTGCTTAAAGTGATAGAATAGACTAAACTGCATGACAATATTAAACGCTGTAAGTCAGTGAATACAACAAAGTTTTATAATTGGATAAAAGAAATAAATTATGATAAGACATGATTAAACTATTTTTGATCTATGCGATTCTATTTAGGTATTATCTGATCTTAATTTCATCATTAAACGATCTCAAAATGAATCTAAGTATGACTGGATATACCACAATAAAACTGGCAAACTGATCATCACTCGCTCTCAATCGCACAAGGCGGCGCAGAAGCGTATTCGGCTTATCAGTTTAACTGTGCCGCCATTGTTGCGCGAACAAATCATTCATTCGCCGACAAGCATAAAATTGAAACTGGTTTGTACTCAAAAGTGCTTTGCTTTGATAAGCTATTTGTTTGCATACCGCAAAAATACGACAACACCACAATTATAGGCGCTCCTCATCGGATGGTTTTGTTTGGTCAAAAATGTGCCGAAGACGATATTGACTCTAACGACGACAGCGACAAAACACGCTTCGTGGATGATAATGAATTCATCGTCATTTTGCTGACATGTGTTAATTTTTCGCCGAGTAGAGTAAAGTAGAAAAGAGCGTGATGATACACTTGTTTTTCGTTCGGTGATACCCTACGCTATACAGGTTAAGTGCTTTTGATTTCATTAAAGTGCGGTACAGCTTTGCATGAGCTTTTCATTCTGTAAGCTTTACAATGTTGAATCATGCAATCTTACTTGTGTGCGTGGATGAAGTCAGAGGGGCATGCATTTGACTTTCTGGTTGTTTACCGTTTATTGTTTTTTAATTGTGATAAAACACCTCGAGTAGCTGTCTTAAAATACCGCGCCCCCGTGCTTTTATACTTATCATTATTCTGGTCCAACTTGCTTAGCAAACACACTTCTGAACTGCACCGTATGAGTTGTCTGCTTTGCAGCGTATACAATTACAAAAACAAAAAAAATTGTAATTTTGCACAGTAAAGATTCCTCTTTTCCCCACATTTTACCCTCTCATGATGCGTTTAAAAAAAAAATCGGTCAAAGTCTTTCTGTCGCAACGCATCTTGTCATCGTGGCTGTGTGTGAGTTTATGTGGGAGGAATAAGAAGCGTTCATATTTGACTATAATAAGTCATTTGCAGCAGATTACAAACATACATATGTAAGTAATTCATAGCGCTTATGTTTGTGTCATGCACCTGCCTAACATCAGCCACCGCTTTCCCCATTAGCAAGAGTACCTTTTTCTTTACATGGACTTGCTGTACACATTTGTATTTGAATCGTTTAATTGTTGTAATTCTATACACACTCTGGCGTCTTGAGTTTGTTGTTCATGTAGTACTCGCTTTGTGAATTCCACCAAATATGAGTAAAATGTTTCTCGATTCTTCTTAAAAGTTTTCAAATTTAACGGTTTTTGGTTGAAGTAAAAGAATAAGTGAATGTCATTTTTGTGTGAGTGGCTATGGTTTTCGGCAGTCACAATAATTTAAATTTTTTTTGGCGCTGCGTCATTGCGGTATTTCAATAAATATACATGCGTTTAATATTAAATTTTACTTTAAAATTGAAGTTAAATACTCGTATTTAAATGAACTTAATGAACTAATTTTTTTGTGAACTAGAACCGTTTTGTCATTCACACATATGTTTGTTTTGCATGTGCATACTTTAGCATTTGTTTTCATTTGTGTTTACGTTTTCACAAATTTAATTTTATTTAAAAAAAATTTACTTGAACTTCTTTTGTTGCTAAAATGGCTCAAATGGATATGGCAAATGTGCTTAAGCCTGGTCAAACGTTGGTTATACATATGGAAACAAAAAAGGATCCGCTGACAGTAAAACTACACGAGTATCATGTGGACCAAGAAACTCTCGTAGTGTACGATTCATCAAATGACATGGATAAGAACAATTTGGAAACTTTACGGCATATTCACTTAAATGAATGCCTGACCATTAAGCTTGTTTTGGACGATCCCATCTCTACTGATGATGAGAAACGTTCGAAGAGTAATAAAGACGATATAAACAGCACATCGATGCCCTTTGAAAATAATAAACTTCAGCTTACATTGACTGAAATTGAGCGAATTAAGGAACTGCTTGCTTTAAAGCCGCACATAATTGATGCTTACGGCATGGATTATCAGATGGCTTTGAGGGACATAGAACTTCAGTCTATAGTTTCACTTGTCGTGTCCTCTAATGCTAAACTATTTGTAATTGGCACTCAAACTCAGGTTTACATATTCGACATAGACTGTTTTGGTGAAGTACCTGAGAAGTTAAAGTGTGTTTTGAATACAGATTTTATCAAGTTGATCATACATGATAGTCCAAAAATTTATGCCAGAGTAAAAACTGAACATGGCTTGAATTTGAAGGGGGTGGTAGACACTTGTGTCGCTTATAGAATGGTTACTGGTTGTAATCAAAATTGTTCTCTAGAGTACGCTATTGAGCACATTCTGCAGGTGACGTTTGGGGACCTGGAGGTAGGTACATGCCTACTAAGCAATGTGTTTTTAAGTGTAAGAATTATTTTTGTTTATTTGCAGCCACCATCGTATGTTGGCAGAATCGAATATTGTCAATATCTTGTGAAGCTAGCAATATATCAACGTAAGCTATACGAACGTTTAGTTGACGATTGTTTGTTAAACAAGTATTTTGAGACTTGTGAACGCTTTTCGCGAACGATAGTTGGTATTAAGGATGACGCGGAAGCTGCAATAATTATGGTCGAAAACAAAATGTTTGGAGTTCAGTGTATCCATGATGGTCTGCGTAATAAGGACATGATGGTTCAACAGTTTCAGAATTTAAATTTGGACAAAGAGGCTGAAAAAAGGTAAAAATGTGATCTAGTTGAAAGAACCTTTTTAAACACTCTGTCCATTTTCTATGCTATAAACTTTCCAATGCAATTTATCCTAACAAAATTTGATCTTCTAATTTATTTGTATTCAAAAACTTTTGTTTTAAACAGACATCTAGTCCATTGTATTAGAGGTGGAGAATTATCGATGCTAACATCGAGGGTATTGCGGCAACATCGATGTTTCTCCTCCTCCACATTATATAGCTTACGCTTCTTAAACATTCTATTAAATGGCATTTAAATAGGGTTTAAAATTTTGTATTTTTGACACCTGTTTTTGTTTATTAGCAAATAGTTTGCCAGTTGTCAGTTATTTCCAAATTCTGTATATAAAACTGGTTACTTTTGAGTTACCGATTTGAAAAGTAAATTTGAAATTACGCTTAAATAAATGAATATTTTTTTTTAACAAGTTTTATTTTATTACCATTATTATACATAATTGAATATTCTAAAAATGATTTTGTAAGGTTTCGCAATACATCACATATTTCCTACTACGCTACAAAGTTAGTATTTCGTCGTTTGTGTTCAGCTTAATGGTCATGTCACTGTCAAGTCTTTTGTCATTTAACTTTTGACAAACAAACTGTTCCTAAAAAATACCATTTGGCGAACCCCATAATTATGGTCAGCTGCAACTCTGTGCATGTTCGATTTTACTCAGAGCTGGCAATGCCTATGCCTATAGCCTCACACACTTCCTTTTGTATTTTCTTCTCTTTTCAAGATGGTACGTGCGAGTTGTAATATGTATAAAAATCGTAAAACATCAGCAATAAACATATTAAATATGAAATACATAATGTGAAATACGAAAAATAATTTGTGTCATGTTGATTTAATGGCTGTATTGCTTTGTTTTGAGTTAGTTTGGTGTGTGATTGGCAGTGTTGAAATTAACGCTGGCCTGGCGGCTTTTTAATAGGTGTATTATTTATATTTATGCTGGATTTTTTCTTACTATTTTAGGTGAATGTACCAAAACAACGTCGCACGTTCTGCAAGAAATGCAAAGTGCACAAGTTGCACAAAGTGACGCAGTACAAAAAGTCCAAGGAGCGTAAAGGCGCCCAGGGTCGTAGACGTTACGACAGAAAACAACAGGGTTTCGGTGGTCAGACTAAGCCCATCTTCAGGAAGAAGGTATGTGGAAGAAAGACTACTGAATGTAGTTTTCTGCGGCATTAGAGTAGAACTAAATTGCTGTGCATGTAATCGTGCCCTAAGCTCTTTGGTGGGAACAATCAGTGCCAGAACAAATCTCTGCTTGTGTACGGCGACCGAGAAATCGCGATGATCTTGAAAGTAGTCATTGTGCCTCACCGGATGCATGCAAACAAATTTCTTCACAATAAATTTTATTAATCGAAGTAATTTAACTAAATTTATTTTATAACTTGCTTGCAGGCTAAGACCACCAAAAAGATTGTTTTGCGTATGGAGTGCACTGAGTGCAAATACCGCAAGCAGACTCCATTGAAGCGTTGCAAGCATTTCGAGCTGGGAGGTGACAAAAAGAGGAAGGGTCAAATGATTCAGTTCTAAACTAATCACCACCTATCTGTTAAATGATGCTGACCCAACACCATCTGTACACTCCGGAAAAACACTTTGTGTGTGTTTGTTTTTTTTACTACTGGAGATCATTAAAAAAGTAGATTAAACTGGATTTAATTATGTCTTTTATTGTTTCAAGATTACAAAAAAAAAAAAAAGACCAAGGCCGCTTTTTGTGTGCTACGCTACGCACTCACTCCGTCTGCCAGTATCTGTTCTGGTGTGCTGAAATATTTACCGGTTACTTTGAATTCAAGTAATAGAAAATCTATCAATTCTCACTCTAGTATTTCTGGCGACAGACCCTCTGCTTGGATTTTCAGCTTGACTGCTTGTGCTGGCACACCGACTTGTATCATTTTAAAGTACTTCTTATAGCGTAAATCTTCGCAAGCTCGTACTCCATTTATTTGGGATTCGGGTTTAATGCTTGCTTCCGGTTCGCCGCCACTTGTTGCCTCTTCTGTAAGTGGTACCGTAGTTGTTTTGTCTGTGCTTTTTTCAACTGGAATAGGATTAGATGTGCTTGCTGCTTCTATTTGATCAGAGCCATAGCTGTCAGGTATAGATGCTAGCTAATTTTTAAGTTTTGAAGTTTTAATTGACTTTACAGCATTGGTGATTTCATACACACCTTTGCCTCAAGTATTATCAGCGATGCTTCTGTCTTTTGCAGTTTTCTCTCTAATTCAATAAATTTCGATTCGCAATGTATTGCAAATTCATTGAGAAAAGTGCAAGATGTGATCAAAAATTGATTGACAAAGGCTAATATCCTTTTTTGATGCAGTGGCGGTATCTGTGAATGTAAGATACAATAAATAATTCACAGTGCTTCATTTAATTGTATATACCTTAGTTTTGTCTACTAACGTATTCGAATTGGCATCTGTATTCATTATTGTAAAATAAAGGTGATTTTCAAAGTATACTTATCAAGACTCAGTAAACCAGTACCAGCTGCCGTATGATTGTATGGAGAGATAATTCTAGTCCTTTCACATAAAAAACTGCCGAATATTCAAATATTTCAATTGCTTTCCACTGTTTTTAAACCAAAGTCACTTTGGACGTCTAAGGAATAACGACGATTTCGCAAAAAGCACTTCGGAAAGAGGAAGCCAAAACGAAGAATGGAAGATCGAATGAAAGACAGAAAATGGTGTCATCCTTTGTCAGTATAATCAGCTGTTTGTGCATCGAAGAATCAGCAAAAAGAAGACGAGAAGTAACTGCCGAATTATTTGAGATTCTGTGTGAATGGCAGTAAGTGAGAAGAAGCTAAAATTTACGTACGCTCGTTCGCGTTTGCTTCTACGGGATTTTATTTTATAAACGTAAAAACTTGTTTTAATGTGTAAAATTTGTTTCTAATTACGTTCACTTGTCGTGTACTTTGTTGCTTTGTTATAGTAATAAGTTTGCAATTGTTTTTTGACATAATTGAAAAGTGCAATCGTGTCCCCTGCAAAAACGCGAAAGTGTGTCAAAAGCGTGAGTGAATAAGAGCATTTTGAAAGTGAGGTGAAGAGGAGAACAAATGACTTCTAAAATCGGTTAAATTTAATGCAATTTAGGTAAAATTAATTCAATTGAGTGATGCTTGGTAAAGTGTGTATGTGCTATGTAAAAATCAATGATTAGAAAATATCAATTCTATTTGAATATATTTCTGTATCTAATATAATAATAGCAAAGTCAAGCTAAAAGTCAAAAGCATTAAAAAAAAAAATACAACAACAACAGTTGTAAATTTGCATAATCATTTCAAGGTGTGATAATAATTTATTAATAAAATATTTCCGCATTAATTTAAATCAAAATAAAATCAACAAACGAAGAAGGGCGCATAAGTAAATCCAACCAAAATAATCATAACAACGAGATTTTTTTTTTGTTTATTTTCAATCATTCAATCAGCTGTGCTATAAAAGAGCGCAACGAAGTGCTTGTGTGTGTGAAAGAGAGGAACGCATATAAGTGCGCCAAACAGCCGGCACACTGTCCTGCAAGCGTCAGTAAATTACTAGATTGAGTGTTTAACTCAAAAGTTTAATTGAAAGTCAGGTAAGTAGTTAGGTTTATTAATTATTTCGGGATTTCTTTCAATTTCAATTTATGTGCGTTTTCAAAGTATTTAAAACAAATTTTGTTAAAAAGAAATGAGTGAATCAATACTAAGTGAAGCGCCTACTGAGGCCAGTGAGCCTGCAGTTGCGCTTGAAAGTGAAAAAAATGAAAAAACAACGTCAGTGACACCAATCATGGATCCTACGACTTCATCTACAACAACAACAACGACAGCAACATCAGCGCCAGTTGCGAGTAAAATTCCAACGCCGGCAACATCTGTTACCGGTATTCCAGTCAGCAAACTAAAGGCACCATCAAATTTTGGCTCTAATACTTCCGTATCGAAAATTGGCCGTCCATGTTGTACGCATGCCTCACCGAAGGCGGGTCCACCACCAAGGGGTGAGTACTTTTCTTTTTAATAATTCAACTTATTGGATGCAGTGGAAGCTTTTCAGCTCTTCCCATGTAATCTTGTTCAGTCAGGATTATTCAGGTCATATACTTTCGTCTGGTTTTCTTTGTATGAGAATGCATAAATCTTAATGACTTTGGAAAATATCTTTGAAATGAAGCTGTATAGACTCAAAGTTTAAATTGAAGTCAGACAAACGAATGAATAAATTCAACTGCAATTCCGGTTCTCGAATGCGCCATAACAACGAGTACACACACACACACCTACAACCAATTTTAATGCAGTGAATTTTCAAGTTTTTGCATTTGTATTCGTTTGCAATCTTTGTTAAGATCGCCAAATCGCTTGAACTGACGCGCCCTCGCATTGCAGTTTTCCTTTCCTTTCCTTTTCCACTTAAATGTGCACTGACAGCAAAAATTAAAACAACAACAATAACAACAACAACAGCAACAGCAACCACAATATCAGCGGCAAACGCGTAATGAACAATTTCAAATGCAATTTAGTAAATTGCACTTCAATGAACTTGTCTCTCGAATGATCGTTCGCTTTCATATTTGTATTGTTTCTTAGCTAGCGTTGGTGTTGTAGTTAATAGAAAAAAAAAAATGGCGTAGCTTGAAATAACATGCAACTTGACAAGCAATAAAAACGTCAAAATGTTCTGACAGTTGGCTGAAAATGGTCTTCAAATATAATTAAAGTTATATTGTTAATAGACTTCTAAATAGATGTTGTCGTTCATTAAGGCGTGGCAGGATCGCCAACGCAGACAGAAATTTATGATTATATTTGATCAGTCATACTTCGCTGTGGTGTTTTATTCTCTATGGTCAACTCTATGAAAAATCTGTGCACAAAATTGCATCAAAAAAGTAAAAGCTTAAAAGTAGTTTGCGTCACAAAATCACAAACATAAATCAAATAAAAAACACATTTAAATTAATTAAAAGATTCATTATACGGCGACCAAACACACACATTCTCAGACAATTATAATTGGCATTTTATTGTTTATTTGCAAACAAACTCAAGTCAACTTAACTCAACTCAATTCAACTCGAGACAAGTCAACTTAAGAGCCATTACCGCCAACAAACAATTAAAGAGTAAACAAACAAATAGTTTTTTATTAGTTTCAGTTTTGACTGACAGCTGAATGCCCACACAAGATCAACAATGGGCACGCACACAGATCGGGACCCATAAAGCCAGTCGCAAAAGTAATAACCAAAAAATTAAATTATAGCCAATTAAATAATGCGGCTACTCTTTAATTGAGTTCATGTGGAGGCTGATTTCGTCGTATTGTTTGCCAATTATTGCAAACCAGGAAAAAAAAACAAATAACGAATGTTTATCAATTTTTACATAACTAAGCCTAGATCTGTGAGCTAAACAGTTGATGTGTGCATGTGTGTGCGTTTACAATTTCAAATATTCAACATGATGTTCGCTCTACAAGCGACCCAATTAAAGACTTTAAGCACGTAATTGTGTCAACCGCAAGTTGTGGAACTATTCATATTACCTACAACAATGTTCAATAAAAACAATTATTGCGGTGATCGCGACAATTTTATCCTACAAACCGGGGATGGCTGCTGGTCTTTGCTCATTGGCGGGTGTTAATTTTAAAGCGTTAAACATAGAAATAAAAAGATAACCGCAGCGTCAAATCATTGTGGAAATTCTCATAGCCAACCGCAGATCAGCTGACAAGCTTAGTAAAATTTCCAGTTAACTGAGGAATCTCGAATAGTCAAAGCCCCTTTGGACTCTTCTTTAATAGGCGCAATGCTGTGCCTGCCGTTCTATTGTGACTGAAATTGTCTTCGTGAGTTCAGCCGTGAATTAAGTTCACTTAAAAATTTTGTCGTGATTGGTTTTCCGTTGCTTCCGTCTAGAGCTGCCACTGCTTTCAACAGCATTTGAAAGTTCTGCTGAGCATTAAGCATCGCACAACACACCGGCAGTCGTTCTTCATGCTCTTCGGTTCCGTTCTTTGCTCACAAATTGAATTTGCGTCGTTCATTCGTCGTATTGTTGTTATTGCGCAAAGTTTATCATCTTCAAAATTAATATTATTATTGTTACGCTTATGTCATTTTATAGACTTCAATCGCATGTTGATGAGAAAAACTTTAATTGAATTCTATATTTTTTAAGCAAATCGGTTCTTTTTTTGTCTTCTAATAGCCGTTGACAATCTTAAGCATTTCACGCGATTATTTTCACCCTAAGGCATTATTGGCGACATCTTTTCGAGTCTGAGTTTCAGAGTGTTGTGCCTGTCGGACTGATGACATTACAATTATTTTGTGCGATTACATGTGAAGGCACTTTGGGTTTTATAAGTTGGGGTCATGCGAGCGTTTTCAGTGATCGTGATTTGGTACTTTTTCAGGCGATGTGGTCTAGTCATCAATCATGAAATGTGAGTTCTCGACGATAATTGATTTGCTTTTGAAGAGAGTATACATATTGTGTATGTACGTGTGGCCTGTAATGTAGGGAAAGTAATGTAGCTTTTTGCTAAAATGAATTTTGTGTACATAAAGTACACTATGGAATATCTAAAAGCACTTTGCTTCCAAAAAGTCTCCTTATTCTTTTTGAAATTTTTAATTAAAAGTTTTTTTTTTTGTTTTCTGACATTTCTTTGAAAGCAACAGTAGAAAAAAAAGCTACAAATGATTTAAAATACTACACTGACTACAAAAACTAATCGACCGCCACGTCAAGCACCTGACTTGAGAGCGGCCAAGATTAGAGAGTGAGAGTGCTTGAGACTTGAAAAGTTAGCGCAAAGCTCGCTCTGCGAGGGATATTCCATAAGTCATTTTTTTCTGAAAGATTGTTTACTCACGAGCTGTAAAAATGGGACAGCGATCCAAAACTCATAAACTCTATCATGTGTCAGATTGTGATAAACAGAGATGTGGTAATTCAAAAAACTTTATCAAAACGGAGACATTTTTTCCCGTTTCAGCGGTTAATTTTCGTTTGTTGTTTATTTGTAACAATAATCTTGGATTTAGGGCCGGCCCCCAATGGAATAATAGTAATATTTAAATTAATTTTTTTTTTTTTATTTACAAAAAATTTAGTAGTATCTGCCATGAAGCAACTAGCATGCTATTAATTTTTTTTTACTTTTTTACTCAAAATGTGTAAAAGAGCATAATGAAATGAGAAGTTTATGTTAGAAAGACAAAGAGAGATCTCAAAGATTGCAAGATTTTGTGCACGAACGATACGCAAAGTTTTCAAATGCCCCTCGTCAGATCGTCTTCGCTTTAATCGGCTTTAGTTTGCCAACGCGAATTCAGTAACTTCAACGACTTTTCGCGAAGCGGACGTTTACGCGCGCATGACTCCGAGCGCTGTCAGACTCAACTGAGAGTAATATCGAGTATCGAATCGACAAGTTGCATTCAAAAACTAAACTTTTCTTGTTCGGTGGATTAAAACGCAAGCGTATCGAAAGGATTACATACGACATTACATTTTTGTTTTCTGTATTAAAAAAGCAACACAAAAAGGTGATTACCAAAACAAAAAAAAAAAAAAACAAAAAAAAAGAAAATATATTTTTATTTTTGGACTCTAATCGTAATAAAAGTAAAAGTTGTTACCCTTTCCCTTTGGAAGTGGTCGTCCTCGGCTGTTGTCGGTGACAGTCGCGCACACTGGCTGAGGCTGAACAAGCTGGCGGGTCATCATCGCCGCTTTTCAGGCAAAAAAACGCCATTTGGCAATGTCAGACGATGTGCTAAAAATAGTTTTGTTTAATGAGTTTTTGATTTCTACTGGAATTTGTTGCAGTTGATTTGGATTTTGATTTGGATTTTGATTTGTTTTACGTATTTTCAACACGTTTTTATTTTCATTTCGCAAAGTTACGTTTTGTGTTGCGAGTTTGATTTTTCAGTTACATTTTGTATCTTATTGTTGTCATACTTTGTTATTGTTATGTCGTTGTTTGTTGGCTTTTTGTGTGACGTCGTTTTTTTCTTTTGTTTTTTGATTATTTTTTTGAGTTTATTTAAACAGATTTATTCCAATTGCGTCAAACTTAAATTTTTTGCTTCTAGAAACAAGTCTTCTTGTGCCTCGGCTTGTCGCAACGACACCTTGAATTTTGTGAATACAATTTGTATTTTGTTTGGCATTTTTAAGGTAGCCAAAAATAAAGTATTTTTTTCGCATTGTGTTGTTGAGAAAGTTTTTTTTTTTTTTTTTTTGAATTTTTATTACAATTTTTCGTTACTCATTAATTATTTATAAGTCTATTTTTATTCTTGAAATTTATTTTAAATTATCGTGTTTTTTTCTTTATTATTTTTCTTCATTCAAATCTTCTACAAAAACAAGTTAATATGTGTTCTTTATTAAATATTAAATATTTTATTACCATTTGGCTGCGATAAACTTTATTTGTATTTGAAATCGTATTTCGCCAAGGCAAAGCTGCCTTGCTCGATACTTTAGAATCTTATCTAGTTTATTTTATTTATTTTCAATACATTTTTGGCAGTGATTTGTTTTTCTGTAAGCTATGAAAAAGGTTATAGATAATAAACATTGGCATTTGTTTTATGGGCTTGTCCTAATGTATGTTGAAAACTTTCCTTGGCGTTGTTCTCTATCGATTTTATTATATACATATTATTCAATTCGGGCTTGAAAACGTGGCTAATGGCATGAGAATTGTGGGCAACAGTAAGTGTGCCGTCAAAAGAAAAGTGGAATACAAATAATTTCAGATATTTTATCACTAAATGAAGTGCACACGTGAAATGAAGTGATTTTGTTTTTGATTAAACGCTTTGGTTCGCAGATATGGTGAAACTCTTCTTACTGAATATTTTGCTAGAAAGTTCTTTCGTAATGTTCTTGTATATTATTAATAAATATAATTTATTTTTAATAAATTTAATTTCAATTGAATTTACTTTGTTTTGTAAGTCTTACAAGACTAATTGAAAAGTATTGTTTGTCGTCGTCGTCATCGTAATCATCATGATCATTGACAGGCAACTAATTATTGTAACTAACTGACGCTGATGACAACCTCAGAGCCGAGACGAGTCGTGCCGAGCCGGCAACAGCAACAAAGCATTTATTTAATACTTGGCATGAAACCCGAGTGAAACCCTGCGATAAAGTAAAAGCTTTTATTTACCTTATCTATATTATTTTTGTTAATGTTGTGTGCTATTAATATTATTATTGTTATTTGCAATTGTCGATGCTTTGCCTTTTTTTCTTTTTAACAAATATTTCATAGTGTTTGTCGTCGTCTTCTTGGCGATTTATTGAATTTTGTGGTTAACCGCTAATTAAGTAAGTTTTTTTTTTTCATACTGTTTGTGTTGCTGTCTTTGAGATATTTTTACAAACAATAATGACACAAATAAGCATCTGTAAAAAAAATAAAAATGTGTTTTTCGAATGCGAAACTCAATAAGAAATCATAATGAAGACCAAACAAATTTTTCTTTTTTTTTTGGCAACTTATTAAATTTTGCATTATTAGAGTATAAAATTATATATTTTACGGCGCGAAATTCGGAAGAAAGTATAAGAAAAAAATAATCATCTGTGATAAGCAAACGAAGATTTTGAAAAGTGTGCGGAAATGAGTTGACGGTCGCATGAGACATGAGTTGCCGTTGTCAAATGCTTTTATACAAAATGTTTATAAACTATGCAAAGCGATTATATTTATTGTTTTTTTTTTTTTTTTTTTTTGGCTTGTTAAATGTAACTTTCCACTTTGTTTTGCTTTGGTTTTCTTTGCCTTTCGCGCTTTCGCAATGTGACATTTCGTATGCGGCGACAAAGGGCGGCAACTCTGCGTTTTAGGTACCGTTGCAGTTTGTCATGCATGCCAAATTCGGTAGACTGTCTTTTTGATGTGTCCGTGATACTTTTAATTGTAGTTACAAAACTCTTCCGGCTCATATTACCATATCGCCTTACTAAAAGAAAACAATCATTCTCTGAGACATATGTATCTAAAAGAAAAAAAAACAAAACAACAGACGTGTTGTTTTTTTCATCAGTGAATTTCATAATTTTCTCTTTTCATGCGCTTTTGTTCTTGTGTTTTTTGTATTTTTTTTGCGATTGTTGCTTATCAAGGCTAAACATATCATAAAATTCTATACATACTTGTTACTATCGCAGTAAATGAAAAATTTATGAAATAAGTTTTGCGCTCAACATGAGAACAAAACAATTCATGGCAAAATTCATGTTTAATATGTTTGTGGTTTTTTTTTCCGTGTAGATTTTTTAGGAATTTTATCAGTAACGTTTTCAATGTTGTTGTTTTTCATTTCATGTTGTTTTGAGTATTGATAAGCGCAAAATTTGTGTCGTGTTATTTGCGCTCTTTTATTTCACAACATTTGCCGAGCACAAAATAAAGATTTATATAAGTGAGAATAATACCTCATGTGCCTTGGAAACAGAGAACAATTTAAATCTTCAAGTTTTATTTCTTTTGTATTATTATTACAAATAAATCTTAAGCAACTTCTTGGGATTGACATTATTTGAAATTAACGTGCCGAAGACATTGACATTTTAATAGCGTGAATGACTAGTAGATGATGTGAAGAGCTGAAGAGTCTGGTGTATTACTTCATTAATCATAGTTCAAGAACTCAATTGAAGTTGTTGGTAAAAGAAGCCAAGCATGTCTGGCTATAAAGCTTATAATTGTAGACATCAATTTTGTGTAATTATACAAGTGTATGAAGGGTGTTGATCTTGAGTGTGCGCAAGCATTTAATGCGAATAATTGCTGGTACAGGGAGCTTGTGCATAAAACCACCGACGGAAGTCATAAATCGTAGAAACAAAAGACACAAGTAAACCGGCTTGATTTGTATAAACAAAAGTTATCTAAAGCGGTCTACAAGTAAAAATAAAACGAAACAGAAAACGCAGTTTCTACTTTAGTAGCCTAAAAATAAAAGATCATAAACCTTATGTGAACTCGCGTAATTTTGCGTAAAAAGAACTTTATTTTGTTTTTCTGTTTAATGAGTTTATTTAACTTTGAAATGAAGCGAGCCAATGAAGAGTTGCGGCGCAGATTATTAACAATAATTCTTGGCTTGAGAAGCACGTTGCAAAAATGGAATGAAATGAAATGAGCAAAAACATGCTCAAAAACGTGTAATTCACAAAAATTATGCAAATTTTGCTTAGGCATTTTGAGAATTAAAGTCAAAAGACCAAAGAAGAGTAACAAAATTAATTAACAATAAAAAATGTTGGGTAACGCCTCTCAAGAAATACGAAAATGTTTAGAAAATGTCGAAAAGGTTGCCGAATCAAATCAAATTAGCTATGAATTTCTGGCACAAAGTAAGAGGGCAATATTTATAGGGCGTAACAGCGTTTTGAAAGTTTTTT
This sequence comes from Phortica magna, assembly GCA_037044515.1. Taxonomy (NCBI): domain Eukaryota; kingdom Metazoa; phylum Arthropoda; class Insecta; order Diptera; family Drosophilidae; genus Phortica; species Phortica magna. The sequence goes on from JBAMBP010002279.1 coordinate 23,128, forward strand.
TTTCTTTTTTCTTTATTATATAATTGCTTGCTGCTTATGCACTGTGTAGCGGCGATGTTAAAGTAAAATGCGCAGATAACGCGGCGTATGCGCAACGTGGAGCATATTTCTGTTTTTTAGTATATTTTGTATGAGTCATTGCAAGCCACCCACGGCAATTTACCCTTTTTTTTATCGCGCATTCAATTTGATGTCATTTTTAATGTATTACAAATTGGAAAGATGAAATGTTAAAGAACGAAAAATAAAAATGTATATTGTGCCAGATACACAATAAATGTGTATATGAGCTCATAAAGCACGATTCTAGTCGCAATTTGTAGCGTGTAGCTATTGAGAAATGACGCCAGCCTCTCGTTGAGCGTTGATAGATTTGCTTTTCACGCTGCACTGAACACGTTGCCAATTTGGTTGTTTTCGAGCACAAAAGCGGCATGACGAGACAATACAACAATAAGCAACGAATGTCAAAAATTATGGTTCTAACATGAATGTATTCATTCATTCATTAACTGCTCATCAAAAGCGTCGCTTTGTCTGCTTGTCCGACTCTTACTCCCTTCGACGCCGCCTTCGCTTCTGAGGTTCGCCGATTCAGTGTGGCCTACCACGGCACAGCGCCTGCGCACGTCGCCAAGTGTTTACCAACACTGCTTTGTGTGCTCGATTGTTTTGTTCATAGTATTCTATACTATATTCTGGTCTACTCTGCTCGTTTCTATACGTCTCATTCCCACTCATCGCTGCTGGTACGCTGGCAACGCGTGCGCCGGCAAATATGGCGAATTGTCATTTCATCCCACCATTTACACAGGTGTCATTATAAGGCTATAATGGTTGCAAAATATGAGAATTGTTTTGTGTAAACATGACATAAACGTATGACAGTGAGACAAATATTGTTTTTGTGAATATCGTGTTTCGGTTGACTATTGATTTTGCGTCTTTACAATGTAAAAAAAAATATAAACAGATGTTTTGTTTAATGGGTTAATTTATTTGTTTTAAATGAAATGTTGCTGATGAGCCTTGAAATACGACGTTCAATAATAGTGTCGAATGTATGTAAATTAGGTTTAGAGAAAAAAAGGAAGATAATTTTCAGAGGTTAAAGTCATTAAGAGCTTATCAGCACTTATTGTTCTGATTGGCTAAAAGCTTCATTCTACACAAATATGAAAACATCACTCTAGAAGCCAAGATAGTTAGTTAGCTTGAAGATTTGTCTATGCCAAGTTAATTGTCTGTCTTGCTATTTAAATACAGAACAATTTCACTTATTTAAAATGACTTTGCGCATCTTCAATATTTCGTGTTCTTTTTTTGTTGTTTTCTTCTTGATTTTTGCGGATTTTCTGTAAATGTGTCGTTGTCATTAACAACACTCAGCAAATAAATTGTTCAAACAATTAATTTTAGCACAAAATCAACATATTAATTGTAAGCAAATAATGTTGTATCTGTGAAATACTTTGGCAGCGCGCACAAAATCGCTTTGTATAATGCGAAATGCTTTCATTAACTGTTTATGACTGACTCGTTGATCATATGTGTGTGTGTGAGTGTCGGTGTGTGTAAATTACAAACGTTGGTGGCACTTCAATTTAGTTTTTGTTGTTGTTGTTGTTATTTTTAGCGTTTTGCGCATCGCACTTAGCGTAGAACTTTGCACCGCTCCGCCCGCCCACTTGCCTCCCAATGGAAATGGCAACTGTCAGAGATATTTACGCTTTTTTAATTATCAGCGACGTTGAACACTGAACAGTAACTAGATGTATCTTGTATCGCTCCCAAGTAGCCGCACGGCATGTAAATTTGTACTTTCCGACTGATTTAAAAGTGCGACTTTCGAGAATTTACTCTTTTTTTTCTGCCTCTGCTACTGTTGTTGTTTGTCGAAGTCGAGTCAGGCCGCTTGCACTTGTCCCATTGTGTTTGAGGAGCGGCAGCGGTGTAGGCGATCATATGGTTTTCTCAAGCGTATCTGCGCATTTCGACTGTTTACTATGCTAATAATGAAGACTGTTGTGCTACACTCTATATTCATGATGATGATGATCATAATGATGATGATGATTAACGTGTTCGTCATCGTCATCATTGCTTTGTGTCGCATGGCGTAATTCGTGTATCAAGTTTGTCAAAATAAATTCGTATAAATGTGAATTGAATTTAATGAAGCCGGCAACCGGTAAATTGAGATTTGTTATTGTCAATTTAGTTATTAGAAATGAACTAACTCAAAAATTTGTGTCTTGCTATTATGCATTTTATTTGTGGAGTGAGAAGTGGGAAGTGTTTTCACAAAATGTTCAAATGTCCAGCACACTTTTTGTGCTTTTGTATCAATTTCTCACGTTTTATTTCGTTTTGTCTCAATTAATCTTGTTTATCTTAAAGACACGCCCACCTCACCTGCTGCTTTAAACTTCAAATCGTTCGCCAGACTCAAAGCATTGTGGGCTGCGTTTGTTTTTCTTTGCTTTTGGTTATATTTTTCGTAAACAAATTTAATGATTTTATTATTGTTTATTAGTGATTCTTTAACGCGAAATGAAAAAATGTCAGATTTTTCAGCCAGTTGATTGCCTAAGTATCTTTAATGGTTTATTGCCAAAATTGAAGGATTTATTTTTTCTAAATAACAATTAAGTTGTTGCCGTAATCGACTCGAGGCGCGTGTGTTGCCAACTGACATGTATGCATATAAAGAAAAATAATGAAGTATTCATTAATGCGAAAACAATAAATTTTTTAAATAAAATTTAAAATAAAAAAAAAGTTTGCAAAAACAAAATGAATTGCAAATTTATGGACATGTCGCTTGTTTGACTGGTGGCGAGTCTTTCTTCAGCAAAAAAATTATTTGCTTAATTATGACGTTTTTTGTTGGTGTGTGTGTGTCTTTTATTATTTAATTTCATGTTTGTTGTTGTTATTGTAGCTTGAGCTTTTAACTGTTATTGCCGGCAAAAAAGTCAAAAGTCAAAACATTATTATTTAAAAAGTACAAATCTGCAAAGCAGAAGAAAAACGTGTTGATGCCAATTCATTAAATGCCTTTTTTGTTTTTATTTATTTTTGGATAATTTTTTGCGACTTTTATAACTTAAATGCTGGGAAAGTGCTGATGATGATGATGATGATGATGATTATGTGGGTCATTAAGAAGACGCGGCGGCCATGAGTGTGCATGTCTTATGTTCTTTTTGCTTTGCTGAAATTAAATTTCGCTCATTAAGCAAATCAATCTTATGACAAAAATCAACTTGATTAGTTATTAGTAAACTTGGCATACTTAATCATTAAAAGTTATCAAAAGGCAGCAGTCATTTAGCTTACAATTTATCACTATTAAGTTGAAAAATGGCATTTGTCGTAAAAAGTTTCAATTCCGGTGAGTTTATTAAGCAGAAAAAAAGAAGAAGCTCATCGAGTTTCATAGTTAAGCCAAAGCAGACACCGTTTCATGTATCTTATGTTATCTTATAAATTAAACCGTGACGTTTTATTTGCTTTTTTTGTTTGTTACTGTAACAACATAAAATGTTCACTGAGGTCATCAAAACGCCTTTGGCAATTAAAGAAAGAAACAAACAAAAAAAAACTGTCTGTCAAAGCGTTAATCTCAACGTGGTTGTAATCTTGTCTCCTAACTGGTTTCATGGCCTCATAACGTAAGCGCTTAGCTGATTATCAAAATCTGCAGCTACTGGTTTTTGATTAGTTTTAGTTTTTTTTTCTTCTTCGTCACTTTTTTCAAGCTACGCAATGTGACCCACTTTGAATAAGACTTGGCAACATACTTTGAGCCAACACTGTACACCTTCGGTTACTTCTGCTGCTGCTGCTGCTTCCTTGACTTCAACATTGTTTTGTTTTGTTTTGTGTAACTGTATAACTTGTTAACTCTCTGAATAGTTACAAGTACACATGAGTGAGTGTGTGAGTGAATGTCTGAGCAGCTTGCATAAACAGTTTTGTTTTTGTAATGCCATTTGGGTTTCCTATTGGGCGCCTAATTGGCATTTGCGCGCGCGCTTTTTGATTTTCTGCCGCCTTCAGCTTTTTGCCACTTGTGTAATTAGTTGTTAACTAATTGTTGTTGTTATTGTACAAAGCAAAACCAAGCAAGCCCCACTGTGCAAGTCTTTGACTGTCGGCGACTGCAACCGATCGATCGACCGACCGACCGACCGATCGAATGAACATTAATAATTTAACTTAATTAAATTTCTTTTGTTATCAAACAATCTTTATTTGTCTGATATTTTGTATTTTGTTATTGCATGTGTTTTACATTATTAACTAATTTTTTTTTATTTGGCATTTTTTTTTTGCCATTTTTCTTTGTTTGTTTCTTTTCTTTTTGTGTCTTTTGCAGACACAAACAGCATGAGTCGTGAAAGCGATGACAATTTGAGTTCAATTAATTCAACTTACACAGGTAAATATAAACTTTTTTATTATTATTAATTTAATTACATTTTTTTATTGCATTTTTACACTTTCTTTCATACATGTTTGCCATTTTTTTTATGAGTTAAATAATTTTTATTCATATTTCAATTGTTTGGTCATTTCTGTACGTTCGTTAATTGATTTTGCGCCACTTTGGCTCATGCGTTATTTAACTTTTTAATAACATTTTGTTAAAAGCACAAAAATATAACAATAAATTTACTCATCTGGAACGCACGTCTCTACGGCAAAGGTGCGCTTATAACTGCCCAACTGAGACATTCATATAAAAAATAAATAAAGAAATAACGCGACTAATTTTAAACCAAACGAAAGGCTAATTTTAACAACAATAATGCGTTTTCATTATTAAATGATGTTGTTGGTGCGGCATTAAGTAAGCAAGTGAGTCCAATGAGATTTACAATGACATAATGAGCACATTTACAAGCAATCGTACGTTCAACTTTCGACTTGCAACAACAACAACGACAACAACATTAATCAAACGCATTGAAATGATTTATTGAAAATTTACTAATTTTATTGGCCTAACAACTTTAATTGGTAAACTCATTTTGGGCGAATCATTTTCCTTTCTGTTTGTTGTTTGAGTGATTTTAGATTTTTACACGTAGCAGTCTAGTGTGCGGGCGCCACTGACCCTCACCTTTGTGGGTTTCATTCAGAAGTGTTGTTTGCTTTGTGTATTGTCTGCAATCAACATGCAAAACACGTACTTGTAAATAACAAAATTAATGAATAAGATTGTGCGTGCGTGCGTGTTGAAAAAGCGTACTTTTTAATTGTCATGTGAATATTTAAATGACCCGGTGGCGTTCCCTCAGCTGCCGGTGTGCGCCTCTGCTCATGGCTAGCGCGTTTGGCCTTTTGCATTTTCACATTGCTTGACATTTAACAAGATCAAAATGAAACTAAGCAAAATAATAAAATATAAAAAAAGACGAAATGTTTCTTGGCCAATAATTTTGGCACTCCTCATGCTTATTGTTGGCTGTGAATAGTATAGCAACGTATCTAGGCAACGTGCGCGTTGTCACGACTTCAAAATGTTCGCGCGAACGTGCCAGTGAGCAAAGTGAAGCTGCTCGGATAGCTACGAATCGCTCTACATAGATAACTACTTCAGCAAAGTGCTAAACTCTCGAGCAAATGACATGAATATGGGTTAATTTGAGTGTGGAAAACAAACTTGCGGCATCATGCCAAAGCCATAAGCCATCGTCTTGGCTGAACAAAACCCACATGCGCGTCTAAGCAAAGTGCAACGAGTCTTCGCCTTATCTCAATTCATTTGCTGAAATCACAACAAAGAGCGTGAATTATCGGCGATTAAATTAAATCAATTACAATATAAAAATAAATAAATAATAAAACCTCTCCAAAACAACTTAAACGAGTCGAGTGCACGAACATGAAATGCCAATTTTATTTTGCATTTTTTATTTGCGCTGAAACGTTTCGCGGCCCACATGTGCCCAGACTGCTTGCCTGGCCGGCGGCGCGCGATACTTGCAACTGTTTTCGAACAGCAAAGCGCAAAGCGACAAATTCGTCATGACTAAATTTACATACTTCATACTTATTTCGAAGCATGTTCAAGCGTATAAGCGCATGTCTGTCTATGTGCAACAGTCAAATGTAAACCGCCGCCGCCGACGACGACGCCTCCCTCTGGCGCTAAAGCGCGCGTTGCCAACACTTTCATCATTAAGCCCTGGCAGATCTATCGACGAACCTAAGTTGTCGCCATAGCCAAGACTCACACGCCCACCGTGTTGTTGGCCGTGTTAATTTAAGCGTTGCCGTTAAGGCGGCAGCAGCAGCACACACGCCGCGGGAGCATTTCAACGACTTGTTGAGTGTGCACAAATTTAGTTAATTAAATGCTGTTTAATTGCGCCGATCCGCACTGTTGATAATGAGCGCGCAACTGCCAACTTATTCAATCAGTGGCGAGCGCAGCGTCGAAGCTCACTCAGCGCGCCCGATTTGGCTATGTGCATGTACGACATGAACTCGTTCATTGATTCACTTTGTAAGCGTTGTTGATGATCGCCGGTTAGATGATGAAAAAAACAAAAAAGATATCAACTTTTGTTTTTTGTCGGCGTACTTGAACATGGCTAAGCTGTGCGTGCATTTTTGGCTATAATCGTGCGTAAAGTGGGTCGTTGCCTGTACGCTTAATGCTGAGTCTGAGTCAGTCTAGTTGGGGCGCCACACTTGACGCATTGACGCAACGACGGCGGCGGCATTTTGATGATGTCTTTGATGAGTCATGTGCGTGAGCCGATCGAGCTTTTCAATGTTCGCTTCGACGTCTCGAGTTCATTAGTTGACATAACCGCGTTGAATGTCAATTGCAAGGAAATTACTTTTTCGTGTTTCGTTTGTTGTTGCTTTGTATTTTTGTTGCTGTCTGTGTTTTTGAGGCATCATGCATCATGATGAACGCGTGACTTTGCCATAACAATAAAATGTATAATGTTATTAAGAAGTGTCTTCAACAAGTGCGTGATTCAGAGATCTTTAAGTGTAGTTAAATTGCAACAAGTATTAATTATACTCTCATGTTGTGGCAGACACTTTACTTGACTTCCTTTGTCAAGACGGTTGGTTGCTTTGGTTTGGCATAAGTTTGAAATTGTCATGTCGTCATTTGTAATTCTAAACATCAATTCGCCAAATACATATATTTTATTGAACGTTTCAGTTGAAAACACTTTGAAAAATTCACAGTTAAATGTCGAAATTAACAATTCAGATTCGTGTTGTACTTAGAACGTTTTGTTTGCGCCAGTCGATGTCGATGACGAGTTGACGCAACATTGAATTAGTGAAGGTTCATTTGCGCTCAGTTTGGGTTTTTCACTTATTTTTATTTATTTATATTATATATTTATATATTTGCCATAGCCAGTCTCTCTCGCTCTCGCTCTTTCCCGCTTCATAAATATTTTCTTGATTTATTATCGCTTTTGTAAAATTGCGAAAGCACAGTAAACTTCGCTCATGTATAAATACAAACATACATACATATATATGAGTGTGTTTGTGTTTGTCGTAGTTACTTTTTAAATCACTTAGCGCTACTTTTCTATATAGACTCTGATTCATTTAAGCTTACTATGTCGAGGTTATATAAATATGTATTTAAACATTTAAACCTTTGTACTCAAGCGCAGAAAATGGCGACGTTCAGATAAAAATATCTATAAAAAATAAAATCAAGCAATAGCTATAATTATACGAATTCCAAAGTAATCTTCTAACTCTTACGTTGTGTATTTTGTTAACGGCAATTTAGTGTTACACACACACACACACAGCTGCTTATAAAGATACCAATGAACATGAGCTTGAAAGGAGCTAAAGAAGGGCAATAATCGTTGTAAGAAAAAAAAAAGTAATAATAAAGAACATGAAGCGTAGCACAAAGTGGAGCAAAGAAAGACGTTGCTACTTTGCAATTGTTATTTTGTTCGGCTCTTCAGTCAAAGTTATCCAGATACATTTGAGAAAAAAAAAGCAAAACAGAAACAAAAACAAGTGTTGAAGTACAGTGAAAGTTGCGGTTTCGTGTTATGTATTTTTTTTTTCTTGTTTTGATTAATTTTTTTAACTCATGGCGTGATAATTAAAAAATTGCAGTAGTCATGAAATCTAATAAAAATAAAAAACATATTTCACGCTATCAAAATCCCCGCCACTGAGGCAAATAACACACACAACAACAACGCAATGAACATTCGAAGTTCGAACCTTGACGGCAACTTTGTTCATGGCATTCAAATTATGATTGCACAGAAGTCGTAATGACAAAAGGTCACCTTACAGCTGTAATGGGCGTAGCACTTAAAACAGGAGGCGTGTCCGACTTATAAGTGCGGCTTTGTCTTCGTTTTTTTAAGAGTTTTGTCAATGAGTTTTCCGCTACTCAGTTGGCTTGGTCAAATTAATAAATTAAAGTCAAATTTGCAAGAGATCCAAAAAATTATACAAAAGCAAAAACTTAATTATGTATAACATTTCCTATGCGCTTTAAAGGTCACTGGCAATCAAAAATATATATATATGAGATAAAAAAGTGAATGTGCGCCGCGCGTTGCCAAATAGATTTGTATCTGCAAAATTGGCAATTGGCTCGACTGCGCTTTATGTCTTGAGGTCTTAGTTTATGTCTGCGCAATTGCAATTTATTATGAAAGCAGATTTTAAGCGTATTTAATTGATGTGCGCTTAAGAAGAAGTTTAATAGCAGACAAATTGGAAAGTCGCTTTCCTACAGACAATAAAGTCAAAGCGTTGAGTAAAATATTGCTTACATAAACATTTGATTGTGCATTGCGCTTAAAATCTTGACTCTAATAAAAATCATTAAACATTACATGAGGCATACAAACTTGCGCTCATATCTGTTGGTCTTCCACTACTAAATCTAAAATTAAAAATCGATGCCGGAAACTTTCACGCATGAAACCGGAGGCAAATTTTATTAAAACCAAAAATTTCTAATGTGATTAACATAATTTCGCTAATTAAATAATAAAATACACTAAACAAAAAACAAAGCAAAAACAAAAACAATATTGTTACCAAAAATGGCATTTGGCTTAACCAAACTCAAGTTTAAAAATAATAATTTTTCTTACTAAACTGAAAACGCAAACACGAATGTTCTGTTAAATTCCATCTTCCATCCAGATCTCTATCAAGAGACTGTGAAGCGTTTTACGCGCTCCTCGCTTTCGCCAACATCCGATTGGGAGCGTGGCTCATCCGCGCGTCGTTCGTTCAAATCGAATGCGAACTCATCGAGCGGCCCAAGATCGTGGGATTTTGAACGTGGCGCTTCGTGTAAGTCTTGTCTGCATGCATCTTCCTGCCTTGTCGCATTCTAATCTTAGCAAATTTGTTTGTTACGTGTTTTGTTCGTTTCGTTTCGTTTGTGTTTATGTTTATGTCATTGTGCGACTATCAACAAAAAGATGATAATTACCTTGAGGCCACAGGTCGGCGTCGTAGCTCAGGTAAGCTGAAAAATACAACAACAAAAAATCAAAAATGAAACTTGAATGTTTCTACTAACAAAGCACAGTGTGTGGAATGTTCTACAGCACCCACGCCAAGAACACTGCGCCATAACTGAGTTACACGTTTGTGCGTTAACCAACACTGATAAAAGTTGTCATTTTCCATATGTACGTGTTTATTTCAATACATGCTTGATATTTGCGCAGGTGGCATAAGTGCTCTATCGGTGTGTATCTGTGCCACTTGTCGCCGCCTTAAATGGTCAATTGGCGTTGGAAAATTTATGCCATGCCGTGCGCTGCTCTGCTCAGCTCTGCTCTGCTGAAAAAGTGTCGATTTATCTTTATTGACAATTTTTATGCAAATTGCGTCGTGTGCTTTAAGTTTGGCACAAAATAAAATGATGACGTACGTATTTGTGATTAAAGTCATTTAGAAGTTGACAGCAGTTATAGTTTGCAATCTGACACATCCGCTGAAAGTAAAAAAAGTCATAATAATCGCTATTGAATTTGCAGTTGCACAACAACAACCAAACGCTTTTGAAGCCCACACGCCATAATTACAGCTAAGCCTAAATGATCGCTCGTACTGAACAAAAGCATCTTGAAATCATTTCCATATGATTAAATGTTGTCAAATTAACGCAGAGCGCACATTAATCAAAAATGGCAGAAGTTATCCGGCAAATCGAGTGTATCGCATTAGCGTATGCCCCCGGGAACGCCGTGGGCGCGCGCGCACGCCTAATCCAGCCGCAGCGCTACCAGCCCATATGGCTGTGCTTAATGTCTGATTTGTGGCTGCGTAACACAGCAGTCAACTGAGGCGAAAACGCATCACAAATGTATGTGGGCGTATGTAATATACATATACATATTATTTAAATATTTTAGTATTGTTTTTTTGGTAGTCGTTTGCCAAGTTTGTACAATGCTGCGCAATAGTTCACATGCAGTTTTTTCTTTTCGATTTTTCGCTTATGAAAATAAACAATAATTTGAAAATTATTGTATTTGTATTGTTTCAAAGTCGAAGGCGTTGGTTTGGCGGGAGTTGCCATCTGAGGAAGTTGTCGAGTTAATGGTCAATATCCGTTTAGAACTATTATTATCGTTCGACCGGCAAAACGTGGGCGTGTCATAATGCTGTTTTATTTTGTATTTCATGACATGCTTAACGTAACATGAGCGTTGCATATTTCCATTGACGAGCGTCGTCAAGTGCTGGTTGGCAATGGCCAGGCCGGGCGGGCGGTCGGTCGGCGCTAACTCAATTCACATGCTCATAGTGCAGCGTTTGTGATCTCATAGTATGCAAATTGTGTCAAAGATAAACTGATGATTTCATTCATTTGCCGTTAGCGTTCTATGCATAAAAATAGCTTTTATTTTTACTTAAAAACAATTTAAACTTGGAAATATAATTGATTGCTCATGTATACGCTTACACGCAGATAATGGCGCCGTGCTTACAGCCGATACAGAACAGTTTATCATCGGACATCGGGTCTGGGTAGGCGGCATACGGCCAGGACAGATTGCCTACATTGGTGAGACACATTTTGCGCCCGGCGAATGGGCGGGCATTGTGCTAGATGAACCGAATGGTATGTAGGACAATTGCAATTTAATGGATTCTTAATAAATCTTTCAATATGTTAGGCAAAAACGATGGTTGCGTTGCTGGCAAACGTTACTTTCAATGCGAACCGAAGCGTGGCATCTTTTCCCGCTTGACACGTCTGACATTGTTGCCGTTGGCAGGCGCACACACGCCCACATCGCCGTTGCCAAAATTCTCGCCGGATCGTTCACGCACTGTTTCGCCAACGGCGAGCATACGCAGTTCCTTGTTGCGCAGTCCCAGTGCCACTGGCAGTAAGTACAACAACTACAACTACAACCACAGCGACAATAACATATGTTAAAATGTATTAAATTTCCCTTTACAGAAAACGGTTTGACTGTTGGCGATCGTATTATCGTATCTTCCGGCTTCGGCAGTCGTCCTGGCATACTTCGCTATCTTGGCGAAACACAATTCGCGCCAGGCAATTGGTGTGGCGTTGAGTTGGATGAGGCCAGTGGCAAGAATGATGGCGCCGTCGATGGTGTTAGGTGCGTTGTTGTTCTTAGTGACGTTCAATGCAAGAAGAAATGTGTAGCAATTTAATCAACAATATACTGACATTATTCACAGATACTTTGAGTGCAAACCGAAATATGGCGTCTTTGTACCCATTGCCAAAGTCTCCCTGTCGCCATCGTCGAAAAAGACGCGTCTCTCGCGTGCCGGCTCCCGCGAATCTCTGACCTCGATCGGCACCATGAACAGCATTGCGACAACGAATACGTCACGCATGCGCATGAATGCACAGGTATAAGCAACAAACGTCTTATTCATCAGCTGCCGTCGTCTGTTGTTTAGATTGATGTTTTTTTTTTCTTAAATTAAAATAAGCTTTCTTTGCTAATTGTTGTCTTAACAGTCGCGTGATGCTCCTATACTAACGCGGCTAACCTAATTTTAATTCCATTTATTTTGTTTTTTATTAAACGCAGCGCAAGTCAAGTGTTTCCCTCAAGACAGTTACAACGCCAAAAAGCCAATTTTCTATGCAGGTACAGTTAATTTTTGCGTTATTCAAAAAGTTTTTAGCACTTTTCCATTCAAAATTTTTTGGGTTTGGCATGTGAATTGCTCTGTTATGTTACCCTGCAAATGTGCAGTCTACTGTGGCTGTTAAATTTGCAGTGTTTTGTTCGGTTTACATGAAGGGTTTGTTCATAAATGCATTCTACAAACGCATCCCAACGCATCGTCTTTATTAATGCAAAATTTGGCAACAGTACAAAATCAAAATAAAGGCGATGATGCGCTTTTGAAGTAATAGTAAAACTTTATCTAATCAAAAATAAATGCAAATTATGTTTAGACCAACAGTAATGTATATGCTAACATTTAGCATTCTGTAAAGTGCATTTATGAACATTCCCATAACTTGGTTCGCATGTCAAATATTAGTTACAGGTGTCTGTTCTGTTTGCAAGCCACCGCTTGTACTTTCTGTTACTGCCCACATTATGCTCTGTTAACAACAATGTCAATTATCAATTATTTTACCCCTAAAATTAATACGTTATTTAACCGTTTCGTTAAGCATTTTTCTATTATACTAAAACCAATATCTACTAACATGCAACACTACCTTCACGTCCCACCCACCTAGCCACGCCCCACCTACTACTGTTATATAATTAAACGTGTTTATTTTATGTATTATGTATATAATATTAAAACGTTTTTTTACGTTTGATCTTTTACAAATGTCAAAATTCAAATAAACTACCTTTTGCACGCTTTCTATATTTATTTGCTTTTTTTTATTTTACGTTGTTTGTAATGTTTGCATGTAAAAGAAAAACGTTTAAATGTTGTAATAATTACGTAAATCGACGGTAAAGCAAACTAGAAAAAATGAAAGGTAAAATTATTTTAAATGTACATACGTTAAATGCCTGCTTTCCTATAGACCTTCACCACCACCTCACCCCAAAGCCGCACATCAATCTGTACATAATCAAGTTGGTGCATGTCTGTCCTTTCTACATGTATATGTATATCTGTTCATTGGCTTAAAACGAAGTTATTTATATAAAAACAAAAAATTTTCCTTCTCTTCTTGTGCCCCACACTCAAAATCTTTACAGGATCTGCTACGCGACAAACAGAATCATATCGAACAGTTGATGATCGAACGCGATTTGGATCGTGAGGATGCACAAAATCAGGCGCTGCAACTACAGAAGAACATAAGCGAGGTAATTATCTTCACCGACACATTGTACGCGCCCATGCCGTACGTGTCGGATAGGCGCACAGGTCGCACCTACCGTCGACCGTCTCAGCGTTGGGTGCCAACATTAAGCACCACTTCAAGAATAGAAACTGCTAATCATAGACCAACGGCGTCAACAATGTTAAAGCGTCAGCAAAAGCCGCTTAAGTTAACATTAGCGGGCTCAACGATAGCAGCACCTGTTTCTGTTGGTGAAGTTCAGCCGCTATGTTCGCTGTTAGCAACATCTGCCAATAAGAATCACAATCGAACGCCGAAGAAAGTCTGGTTTAGCGATAAAAAGAAACTTTTTCCAGTTGGCTGAAGCAGCGCGTACGCTTTGGAATTTACCGTCTGCCAATACCAAAAACAAATCAAAACAAACAAATAGTGATTTTCAACGCGAATGCTTGCTCACTCATTTGTGAACTTTGAAGTTCGTTCGTTTTTCTACACAACTTTTCCTTGTTGCGTTAGTTTTTCACATCGTTGACGCAAGTTTTCGTTTTTTTTTTTTTTTTCGTTTTGCTTGTGCTGCACATAAAGACACATGCATGCACACTAACACAACTACAAGAAGACAGTTTTCTTTTGAGATTTGAGCGTCGCTGCACATGCGCGAACGCATTTTATTTTTTTTCTTACTGTTTTTTTTTTTATGTTTCGCTTGGCTACTTTTTCCTGAGTTTTCGTTTTTGTGTTTTCAATTAACAATGTTTTTTTTTTTATTCACAGTCGTTATTATTTTTGTTTACAATTGACTTACACTTAATTTGCGCACGAATTTTGCTGTTTTATTTTTTATATTTTTATATTTTGTTGTTTTTATTTCTCATAGTCCTAATCCAAAAGTCATGTTCGCAAGTTTACCAACAAAAAACAAACAAACAAAAAGCTGACGAAAATTACATACAAATTCAACATTTAACTGTAATTGGTTGAGCTTCTGTAAAATTTGAATGAATTGGTTTGGCATGCAAGTCACATAAAGTACAACAATTTCATCATTATTAACAATTTTGGCATTGACTCCTTGTCATTCTTTTTAATGTTGGCTAGTGGTTATTTAATCTGAAAACATTTTAGCTGTAACTAAAAACAAATTGGTTGAAGAAGTTTTGCATTTTTGAATATTCATATTCCGCAGCCAGTGGGGAGTTCAAAGAGTTGAATTGGCAGAGAATGCCATTGATCTAATTTGGATTTGGTTATTTTATGCAATTTAAATGTAATGTTAAAACTTTCTGAGTTCTTGTTTAAATTATTAATCTCGTTGGAATGTTAAATATTGCATTTTTGAAAAACATTTTCATGTTTCAATTGATTCAAGTGAAAATCCAATTAGATTGTTGCAATTTTGTCACTGTGCGTCAGCACACATGGCCAGAATAATGTAAATAAACAAACATTAAATTTGACTCAATTGAAAAAAAATAATATTAATATTAAATCAACTAACCGAAATTTCGCAGAAATGAAGCCATAAAATTATTTAACATCTCCGAAATCCGAAATTTTGCAAACAGAACTTTTATTTAATATTTGCTGTTATATTTTGCACGTACGCGTTCGTTAAAGTACTCGGCTGGGATTTAAATGTAAACAGTGTGAGAGGTGTTGATGAAGAGTGACAGAGAGGTGTTGATGAATGCTTTGTTGTCATTGAGGGGGAATTGTGTTAGTATTTTTACGCTTCGTAGAACTTTTGCTGTTGATTGTTTCTTACTTTGTGTACTTTGCTGTTAATGTTTTGTTAAATAAATACTTGAATTTAATGCTTGACTTTATATTATTGTATATACATATATATACATAGATATATTTATATTTATTTTTTTTCATTTTCGTTTGGTTTTTGCTTTTGTTTTGAACTTTGTTGCCTCAGCTTGCGAACAACTTTTGCGATATGCGCGCATTTTAAGTGTTGTCTAATTGGTTAGGCTCGAATTCTTGCGTTTATTTTCTTAGGTACAATTTAACGCAATACTCGTATGACAAATTGTGAAAATACTAAAATTCATTTAACTACCCCGCCCACCCTTAGCAAATACTTAGCGACATCGCTCGTTGGCGTCGACTGATCGAGCGTCGCAGCATTCGTCTGGCGGATCTGCGTCGTGAATTCCGCGGTTGGAGCGGCAACCATGAGCGACACTGCATATTGCATAGTGTTTTGACGCCGTTGCGCATTAAATAAAGTGGAAGGAAGTCGGAAGAGTAAAGGAAAAGAACGAAATGCTGAGAGAGGGGCCAACAGTTAACGAAGATCAACCGAAATGGGGAAACACTTTTTAATTACAGTTCCAGTGCTCAAAGCAAGGCTGCACTACCAAAAACACATTTTTTCGTTTGTTTGATTGTTCAACGAAATATTCCTGAAATATTTTTGTAGCTGTACTGAACCCAAGCGTATCTAAGCGAATTTTCTTGTTATTGTCGTCGTTGCCGTCGCATATACGCCTACATACATATATATCTAGATATATATAAAACTATGATAATTACGATAAAACTTTAATATTATTTTATTACGAAGAAAAAGAATTAAAAAAAAAAAAAAAATCAAATAATAATTACAAAACATTTTGAACTTTTTTGTTGTTTTATTCATTGTGTTTTCACTTTTATTCTAATAAGTTTTTTCTCGCATTTCTTCTGTGCCAATTTTGCAGTTAAAATCGCGAATTGCGCAT
The DNA here is from genome assembly GCA_037044515.1 of Phortica magna. Classification (NCBI taxonomy): domain Eukaryota; kingdom Metazoa; phylum Arthropoda; class Insecta; order Diptera; family Drosophilidae; genus Phortica; species Phortica magna. Next base: position 39,181 of record JBAMBP010002279.1, read on the forward strand.
TTGGAGGGTCGATTGGTTGAGGAACGTAAAAAATCAGAGGAATTGCAGTTCTCAATTGATGAGGCAACTTTCTGTGGGGATGAATTGAATGTAAGCAGTTTTTGGTTTGAGTTGACTGCATTGAAATGTGTCTGAAGATGGAATTCATTAAAAAGTCGTATAAATAATTGATAATTAAGTCAATAGGAAAAGAATTAAAAGTGCCAGCAAGGGATAAGAGTAAGGGGAATAAACCAGAAAATTTGAAAGCAAATTGGTCATAAAACACGAATAATTTGATATGACTATAAAAAGTTCTACTCATAATCAAGTGAATCAAGTAGTATAAAGAACCTGATTATCAATGGGAGTGCTTTTAAAAAAATTATCATTATGCTTTCGTAACTATGAATTTCTCATATATATAGCATATACAATTCAACATGAAACTTTGAGTCAGAGCGTATTTGATATGTATTATATTTGTTATCGCTTCGCTTCTTAGAGCCTGACTTACACTATAGTTTTTTGTGTCGGTTAAGCCAAATTATTTTTGGGTTTTTGAGTAAAATTTGCGGTTTTGCGCAAATGTTTGAGTAAATTGAAGTAAATAAAGCTTTAGAGTTAGAGTTTAAACAAAGGCAAATAACTTCATATCTTTGTAGAAAGAAGTAATACAAGTCAAAAATTTTAGTACCTTAGTATTAATTTTTCAAGTGAAATATTAAACATTTACCATGAATTCAAATGCTTATAATATTTTTTGAAGATCATACAAAAGTTTCGCTTTTTTATTAAGAGACTGTCATGCTTTAAAAATCATGATTTCTGACTCAATGATCCAGAAATACTCTTTACAACTGCAAAATCGCGGTTTTTTAATTTAGATAGTCTTGTACTAAATGATCATTTTGTTCGGTTGATTTTTTTATAACAACGCCTTCAACAACACCAATCATAGTCATGTTTGTGCGATTTTTAAAGGCTTTGGAATACAATTCAATGCAGTCAACGTTAATATTAGTTCTGCAAATTTGGCGTTGAAAATTATTAATTGCGTATTAATTCTTTGCACCATAGGCACAAACACATATCTACAAGGAGAAGATTCATGATTTAGAGAAGAAGATCACGCAGCTCGTATCAGGTACTTGTAGAAAATGCAACCTTAAGATAAATTTCTACATTATATGCCTTCTCTCAATTGACAGCGTCGCCCAGTTTGCAAAGCGTGCCCACAACCGAAGACTCGGCCGCTTTGGAAGCTGCGCAAACGCGCGTTGCCGAACTAGAGTCGAAGCTCGCGGAAGAGGCGCAGCTCTCAGATGCACGCAACAACGAACAACTCGATGAGGAGAAGCGACTGCAAGAGAACATTAAGTATTTGCAGAGTCAAAATGAAATGCTTCAAAAAGAACTCGTCGAAAAGGATGAAAGCCTAGAAAAGTTCTCGTTGTCTGAAGTGGGAATCGAGAATCTGCGCCGGGAGTTGAAGTTACTCAAGGAGGAGAATGAGAAGCAAAGTGGACTGACCAGCAGCGAATTTCAGCAGAAGTTGGCAGAAAAGCAAGCAGAGCTCAAGAGTGTCACGGATGAGCTCGAAAAGTTAAAAAGCACATTTGCAACGCTGGAGAGCGAACGTGCCCATGCTGCCGATGAGGTCGGCGTCTTGCACATCGAGGTAAAGTCACGCGATGACCAACTGCAGCAGCTGACGCAGCAAGTGGATGAGCTGAAGACGCAATTGAGTGTACAACAAGCAGAGAACACCGCTCTGGATGAGCTGTTCAAGACACAGCAAACAGGCAACACTCAAGGCCAAACTGACTTGGCGCAGAAGGTGGCCGAGTTGAATAGTCTCAAGACGGCGAACGAGCAACTAGAACGCGTGAAGAGTGAATTAGAGAGTAAGCTACAAACAGTCGGTGAGCAATTGAAAGGTCTAGTGGAACAGCAGCAGGTACTGGAACAGAAGCTAAAGGAGGCAAACACTGCAGAGTCGGAGAAAGATAAATCTCTACTTGATTTCGAAGCGGCGATGAAGGATGTAAAATCGGAAGTTACTGCTACGAGTGCTGAGAATGATAAGCTTAGGGAGGAATGCAAGAGTTTGAGTGTTGTAAATGAGCAAGCGAAAACCAACGAGGCTGCGTTGAAGCAAGAAATCGAGCTAAAGCAAAAAGCTTGCCAGGAGCATGAAGAGCAAAACAGCAAAGTACAAATTGAACTAGAACACGCTCGGAGTGAATTGGTAGCATTGAAAAAGCATGAGTCCGAAAGTGCAACCAAACATGATCAGGAGGCAGAGGCACTTAATGCTGAACTAACCGAACTCAGGGAGAAACTAAGACTGCTTGAAAGCCAGTCCTCTACCAGTGCCAACGAAAAGGATGCCAAAATTACCGAATTAGAACAGCGCAAGGCGCAACAGGCTGAAGAGATTAAACAGACCGAGGAGAAGCTCACAGAAGCACGAAATAAGAACACCGAATTGCAAGCACAGCATGAGGAGCAACGTCTGACATTGAGAACTACAATAGAGTCATTGGACACTACAAAGAATATGCTCAACAAATTGACTCAAGAGTTTGAGGCTGTGAAATCAAATGGTAAAGATTTGGAAGCCCAACTTAAGACAAGCGAAGAGTCCAAGGCGAAGACTGAACTTGAGCTGGGCGATCTAAGGCGCAAGCATGAAGCATTGGTAGCGAAGTGTGAGAACATGTCCACACAAAACCAAACTCTTCAAGCGGAAATATTGACCGCACAGCTCAATGGCGCCGATTTGCAAGGTGGGCTGAAAAAGTTGAATGAAGAAATTACCGCCAAACAGAAGGCGTACGTCGATCTGGAGGCCCAAAGCAACGCAGTGCGTTTAAGCAATGAAAATAAGATCGAAGCACTAAAGCAAAGTGTCGCTAATGCTCAAAAGGACTTTGCAGAACTGAAAGAGTCGCTCACCAAGACAAAAGATGAGTTAGCTGCAAAGAACACACAAATCACAGTGCTTGAGGAGAAGACAATCAAGCAAGAACTGGCCATTAGCGATGCCAGCCGTCAGCACGAAAACTTGCAGGCGCGATACGACTCCCTCGTTGGACAGAACGAATCTCTGCAGCAGGATTTAACAACGTTGCGTACATCATCGACAGATTCAAACGCGGAGTTTTTGAAAGTATCGCAAGACATCGTTGCCAAGCAAAAGGCTTACGAGGAGTTGGCTGAAAAGTCAAGCGGTGAACGTGCGGCACTTGAAGGTCAACTGCAAGCCAGCCAACAACGTGTTGATGCGCTTTGTAGTCAAGTGGAGACACTGACACAGGAGCTGAAGAGCGGCACCGAGCAGAGTTTCCAACGACTCGAACAGTTGAAAGCGGCAGAGGAACAGGCCGGCAAGCAAACATTGGAATTAAGCGACTTGGGACGTAAACTTGAAACGCTGACCTCTCAAAATGAGAAACTGAACGAGGAGCACATGAAGTTGCAAGCAGAACTCAACTCCATGCTGGCCAACAACACAGATACAAATACAAAACTGGTTAGTCTGAATGAGAAACTAGCAAACAAACAGAAGGAGCTCGATTCGCAAACAGATAAGCATAGCGCAGAGCGTGTGCAGCTGGAGACTCAAGTCCAGGATCTTAATCAGAGGCTTCAGGCAAATCAAACGGAGTTGGATAATTTGCGTGCAGAGCTGGTCACTGCAACAGATGCACAAACGCTCCAGGTGACAGAGTTTGCTAGTCTCAAGGCAGAGTTAAGCACGAAAGCGCGCAGTGAAGTTGAGGAAACGAAGTCAGTTGAGGCTGCTGAACGTCAACGACTAATCGAGGACTACGAAGCAAAATTAAAGAACGCAGAGCAAGCGAAGAAAGAGCGGGAAGAGACTGTACAAGAACTACAAACACAATTGAAGAAGGAACGAGACGAATTAGTGAAAACTCAATCAGAGAGCGTCAAAAGAGCGGAGGAACTGGAGAAGCAACTAATTGGTATTAAACAAGAAAAGGAGAAACTAAGCGTAGAATTACAACAACAGCAAAATGAACGTACAGCAGCAGCTAGCAGCGCCGAACATATGAAATCCGAACTGGAAGCGAAATTGCAACTGTTGACGAATGAAATGAAGGCAAAAGAAGCGGCCTTGTTAAGCGTCTCAAGTGAGTCGGAGCAGTTAAGGCTTATGCAATCCAATGCTACTGGCGATATAGGTAAACTACAGGAGACAATAAAAGAACTGGAAGAAAAGCTGGAGATTACACACACCGAAGTCGCACATCGGGTGCAAGTGGCCCGAGACGATGCTCAAAAGATGGACGATTTGCGCACTTTGCTTGAAACGGTCAAGCAATCGAACGTAAGCATATCTGCGACCAATGCGGAACTATCAACAGCCCTGGAAGTACTTGAAGCGGAGAAGTGTGAAACAGCGCATATATTTGAAATATTCGAAATGGAGACAGATCGTAATGCCGAACATCTATTTGAGAAACTCAGTGGCATGAAGCAAGAACTGGCGGATACACGGAGTGCCTTAGCGGAACGAGAATCAGGTGGTCTAGAGATGCAGACGAAGCTGCAGGAATTACAGCAGGCCAACATGGAGTTGCAGCAAGAGTTGAAAGAGCGGGACGTGCAACTTGCAGCTGGCAAAGAATTCGATATTCAACTTGTTGAGTACAAAAAAGTAATCGATGAAATGGACGAGGCGGCCACCGAAAAATCAACAAAGTTGGAGGTGTTGCAGAAGCGTGTGCAGGACCTGGAGCAAGCACTAGCACAGGCCTATGAGGTTCAACAGACCACACAACTGGAATGCAAGAATTTAGTACGTAAATTGGAGTCTGTGGAGTTGGAAAAAACACGTGAGATTGTAGCGTTACAGACACGAATGAATGGCACTTCAGCGCAGGTTGCTGGCGGTGGTGATGGCGTCGAGGTAGGTGTACAATTGAGTTGTATATACGACAGTTTTTCATCTCATGCTTTTCAGTTGGGTGATAACGAGACGAAACTGGCTCAAATAAATTTCCTTAACTCGATCATTGCTGATATGCAAAAGAAGAACGAGACTCTTAAGGCAAAGATCGACGCCTTAGAGGCTTTGCCAACGGACTTTACAAAGTATAAAGTGTTTTCGGTTATGATAAAGCAATTCAATAATACTTAATGTACATTCTTAACAGACCGAATGCTTTTGATATGTTCACAAAGCGCAAGCCGGCACCACGCGTCTTTTGTGATATCTGCGATGAGTTTGATAAACACGAAACAGAAGATTGTCCGCTACAAGCCTCGGATGACCGCGACTATTCACCGCCTCCATTAAACCGTTCAGTTGCCGGTGAGGCAAACAACAACGATGAGCCAAAGGTGCGCAAACTGCCACCACCACGCAAATACTGCGATTCTTGTGAAGGTAATTAATATGGTAAATGGTAAAGTTAATGTAGCCTTTGTTAATATTCTAATGTCTTGCAGTTTTTGGACACGAAACGGGCGAGTGCGATGATGAAACTTACTAAATAAAGAATCCATGCCAAATCGTGGGTTCTACGATTTATTTTTTTAAAACGTTTAATTAGTTTCTTTTAAAGTTGTACGTATTTTTGCCTTTATACATTCTTGAAAAGTGATTTATGTAAATGAACTTTTTTTAATTTGTTTTCTTTTTAATTTATTTAGTTAAATTAAAAGTTTTCTTTGTTTTTTTTTTAAGGTTCTTTTGTTAAACATTAAAAGTGAATATTTATAAAGTGACTCGTTTAAAAGCACAATAATTTCTACACTTGGAATTTGGGCATCCTTATTAAATTTAGCACTATGTTTACGTAAAAAAACTATGCACAGTTTCGGTGGTAACTAATCACCGCCTTCTTTCTTTTCCTTTATGGCTTCCTGCAATTGGAAATAAAATAACATTTGGCGAGTGGAATTAAAACTTGATTAAACAACCTTAAAACGTTCTTCGAAAAGAGACAGCTCGGCCAGTAAATCGGTAATGGCATTCATGAATGCTTCTTGTGGTGAATAGTCTGATGTGGTCTGTATGCGTATAACAAATTTGTGTTCCAGCGGATGCGGTACCTTGTAGCCGGCAAATAATACATTTGGGTCCTTTAACAGCTGGCTGCAATATTGGGGTATAAGTATGTCGTTTAAGTAAATTGGTTTTGCGCACACACTTACTTTCGGATCATGTTACCAAGTGTGTGGTCCTCCTTGTTAACTGTAAATATGGCGGCATTCGTTACTTTGGTGTCCAATTCCTTGATGATTCTGATACCGGAAGATAATTTCAGTATACGAAAAATGTTATTAGTCTAACTTACTTTTTCTCGCCCTCATAAAGCAGGAATGACTCGAATGTTGGTGGTGCGTTCATTCTAAATAAAGTCCTCTAGTAAATTTAAAACAATTTAGCCGCTCAAAGCCCGGTTAATAATAAAGATAAATAAAACTAAAAAGAATAACACTTAGTGTTGGTGAACTCTTTACCGAAGACGCACGTGAGTGTTGTCTAATACACACAATTAGTGATGTGAAGATTAACCGGTAGTCATTGAATAGCCGGCTGTTTCATTCAGAAAACAAATACCATCGAAAATGTCTTCGTTGATACAGAATTGTCATCTAACATATTTTCAAAAGAAATATAAAGAATTATGTTATTTTATGGAGCAATGTTAAATCGAATGCTCGGTTTCTCTGCAAAGCTGTTTTTGAGATTGCAAAGTGCGAAGTTTATGTTAAGCGTCTGTTGAATTCGACAATTGAATATTAGAATGGCTCATGTTCTCGCGTGTCTAAAATGAACATGCAGCTAGTAATCGTCGTCTTTTTCTCTTTTGAGACGATTTAGCGCCACTTTCGGCACTGCTTCACCGACTCAGCAGGCGAAAACTCTTATGTGCTGTGTATAGCAATGTAAATATGCGCACCTAATGTTTACGTTTGTTCTGATATTTTGTTTTGAAAATGTTTCGGCTTAAGGAATTTCCTAAAAAAAGGCGGTAAATGTAACGTGCATATTCCGCATTGCCAGATGCAAGTTATAAGTGTCAGCTGCGATTCTCAGAATTTAAAGCGTTCTTCGTTTTCGTTTTGTGCATTTTGGCATTTCTCAAGACTCGCATACAAATTAAGCGATACATAAATTATAAAGTAAACTTTGTTCAAAATGAGCGCGGCGAATAATGATGAGGTCGATGGTGGTAACGGAGAGTCGAATCCTCATGAGGAAGCAAGCGTCACTATGCTGGATGTTTTGGAACAGGAAAACGAGCTAGAGCAGGAATATGCTGCTGTTCTTGGTGGCTCTGATGAGAAAAGTTGTACTTACACGAAGGGCCCTATCAAGCGACAAGCTTTGTACTCTTGCCTTACATGCTGTCCGGAGGCACGCAATGATTTGTCGAAGGCCGCTGGTATTTGTTTGGCTTGCTCATATCGTTGTCACGAACACCATGTATTGATTGAACTCTACACAAAGCGCAACTTTCGTTGCGATTGTCCAACTACACGGATCGGGTCGAATAGCCGTTGCGCATTAAATTCTGAATTGGATGGACAGCAGCCACCGAATGAGGGCAATGAATACAATCAAAACTTTCAAGGTGTTTATTGCAAGTGTAAGCGTCCCTATCCTGATCCGGACCGCAAGAGTGAGGAACTAATGTTACAATGTGCTGTGTGCGAGGATTGGTTTCATCTATCGCACATGGATGTACCAGCTGGAGCAGCAAAGTTGGTAGACTCCTGCAGTGAGATGATTTGCGATGATTGTATGGATCGCCATCCGTTTTTACGTGACTATTCAGGCCTTGCACTAGAGGCAGTTGATGATTTAAATGAAGCGCCATCTGACACAACACAAACTGGTGATGTCTCTATTTGCGAAGATAACGATAACAAATTAAAGTCGGAGCTGGACAAAAGCATTGCTGATATTATGAATATTAACGAGCGCAGTGAACTGGCAGAGAACGAAGAGAAACCTAAGATCAATATTGATGATAAACAGGATATTGAGGAGGCTGATGATGTTGACGAGCCTGCTAAGAAACGTGCCAAACCAAATGAGGAAGTCGACGTTTCTAGTGATGTTGAGGTTAGCAAGCAGATTGGAGTTTGTCAACGTCCTGTTGGCAAGGACCATAATAAGAAAGGTAAGTTGTAGAAGTTGCATACTGTGCTGTGTAACAGTATATAATCACACTATGTATTTAAAACATAGATTCAAAACATAAAAAGTAGGTCATAATTTTTCTTGCCATCTCCGAGGTAAAGAAACCCATGCTTATGAGAGTTCAACTTGTGAAAGAAAGTCATACCTCGCCAGATGGAGGATTTAATAACCACCAGACGCTCATTGCGTAGCAAATTCAATGTAAACGCCTGTCCGTGCGGTATAACACCATCGATTGTATCCAGAAAGTCGATGGCGTAGTTATAATCACTGCGCTTCGATAGATTTTGCTTGAGATCGTTGCGCGGCAAACGGAAGAGTTGGTAATAAGTTATGTTCTCAATCTGCAAATCGCCGAGACCACGAAACATCGGATTTGGTACCACACGACCATCAGTAAGCTTGTAAAGACCGCCGCGAGGACAAATGGCGCACTCCTCAGTTATAATAAAGACAACAGCTGCCAAACGATCTTCTTCTTTAAGCTTAACTACTTCCGGTTTGTTGACACCCAGTACTTGACTGGCGACAATATTAAATGTCGGATCCTGTCAAAAGATTTGTGTATGTGAACATTTTTTTTAAAAGACCAAAACAATTTGGCACTTACTAGTTTGACAGTTGTCACCAAACTTGGGTCACCAATAAAAGGCTCGCGTACTAGCACCGTTGCTTGAAATATCTTTGGTGTTTGAACGAATGGCAATTCCTGCCACTGGAATTGATCCAGACTGTAGAAATACTTGCGATCCTTTAGGCAATCGCGTGTGTATCCAAATGCAATGTAGTAATCCCTGGTGAGAGCATTGATTCGTCCCCAGAAATACATGCCCGCAAAACGATTCTCATTCTGTAAAACTATTAGTGAATTTTCAATAAGAATTCGCTGTTCCGGCGATAATTTCATGCCGCAATACATGAGGCAATCAAGCCCCTCTTGGAAATATTCTACATTCATTTTGGGTTTTATAAAACAATGTTTAAAGAAATATATACAGAAGTGAGACTTTTTGAAATATGATTTTCATGGCAAACTAATCTAATAAATTATTCTTTTCATTTTTATTTTGTTCAAACAGGTGCGACATTTTGGGGACAGGATTTGCGTACGTCGCTCTGTCACTGCGCTGACTGCATGGCCATGTATAAGCGTGAGCAAATTGAGTTCTTACTTGACACTGAGGATTCATCAATAACCTATGAGGAACGTGGCATGAAACGAGCTGCCGAAAATTCGACTTATGAGCAAGGCATACGAGCGTTGGCGACAATTGGTCATACTCAGCAGATCGATGCGATTACTGAGTATAACCGCATGAAGGACAAACTCAAAGAGTATTTACAGTCATTTGTTGCCAGCAAGAAAGTCGTCACTGAAGAGGATATTAATCGTTTCTTTGAGAATATGCGTAACGAGAAAAACGCAAATTTAGGCCAGCCTTACTTGTGTCGCTAGACAGCATATGAAGGACCATATAATACTTAAACATTCTTCATTTATCACATCCCCATCCACACGCAAACACAAACACACATACGAGCAACAGCACAGGCTTCAGCATCATATCCATTAACAATGCACGCAGTATTCTAATTTCATGCAGAAACATCCATAAATCGCTGTAAGTAGCTCATCTCAAGGTTAGTCAATCTCATTTATATGAAGTTCCCCAGGCCAACACCAACACCAACACTTGTTAAAGTGCGCCCGTGTAGCATTACTTAAAAATTAAATACTTTTATCTGTGACCGGGCCTTAAAATAAAAAGTATAAAACCTATTATTATATTAAAATATTACTAAATTTATTTTGCATTAATATAAAAATGTTGTAGTAATTAACATGAAACAATAACTAATTTCATTAACATTCATATGTGCACATATATGAGATTCGATTTACGGGAATGTACAGAATTTTATTTGTTCGTTGTTGAACTTTTATTTTTGCTTTTTGTTTAATAGTCTCAATAATTGGCTGATAACTCAGATAGCAGCTCCGACAAGTCTAAATCGGGTAGTGTTGAATTCGGCTCCAACTGGATTTGAGGTTGTTGAAACGATTGCTGCTGCTCCTGCTGCGGTTGTTGTAGATTATTAATAACATATTCTTGGTGTTGTTGCGGTTGTTGGTTAATCACGTTACATTGTTGCATTGGTTGGTCACTATTAAAGGCAAATGTTTGATTTGCCATACTTGGCGTCTGTCCTTCCTGAAGTAAGGTCGTTAAAACGGGTGCGGTGGGGGAAAAGTTGATTGGTGGCAAAGAATGTAGATGATGTTGGTTTTGGAATTGCTGCGCAATCTGTTCAAACTGGTACATTTCCATGTTGATATTCTTGTTTGTTTGTATTTGCTGAATTTGCATTTTGCTGCCGCCATTAGGGGACAAAAAGCTGGTCTCGACTGTGGTTTTTGAATCAAAATATGGCTCCATATTCATCGGTAACATGTTATCTGGCACAGTTGAGTCCATTGAGTAGCTCGCTGGCGACGGTACGAACGTGTTAGGCAGGTTGCCGAATGGACTTGCCGATGTGCTGCTGTGCGAGTCGATGTCACGATATGTGTCCTCTGCTTTGATATCAAACGTGTAGTTAGGGCTACCGCCCGCTATTGCAATGTTGTTGGGCGGCTGTATAAAATTTTTCGGCGCTGCAAAAGTTTGAAGAGATTCGAGACGTTAAGGAACAGTAGACAAGAAACTGATTAAAAATATTGAACTAACTACAGACAACATGAACATAAATGAAATTTGTCAATTACAATGAATTAAAGGTTAAACGGATAAAAAGAACAAATTCATTTGAATAAAAGTAATTTTGAACAACACACAAATTACTTTCGGTTAATAGAAAATAGTTAAAACACAACATTCAAAGATCTTTCGGTTATCAGAACTTACTTGTCGCTTTTTGAATTTGACAATCGTCTTGCTTAGCTGCTTATGATTTATAAAGATATTCATTAAATACTCTTTAAAGATAATTCCATCTTACCACTATTCAAAATTGCGTTATTTTATGTTATAAGAAAATCTGACATTCGGCATTCGTTTTAAAAACTTTATTCAAAAATTTCAAATGTTTCACTTGTACAATTAGACATATATATTTTATATTTTTAAACAAATTTTTATATATATGTGTATATTTAATTTACGCGGTGTGTGTTTTCAAACAACAAAACATAACCATTTTGGAAACGTTTGTATGAATAAAGTAATTGTAAGCTTTTCAATACTGTGGGCAATTCTATTAACTATAATCGTATTTGGTCCGCTGTGTACTCAACTTGTTAGAAATTGTTTGTAGGAACAATAGCAATGAACACTGATATAAGTATAAGTATGTAGATGGGGAAGTGAATATAGAATCAGTGAGATTTTATAGGAAATATTTGCATCAAAATATCCAGTTTTGATAAAATTTTTAATTTATATAATGTAGTATGTATGCATGTTTATATGTTTGTATGGTAAACCAGTGAACCAGTGGAGCTTAGCTAAAAATGAATGAGGAACTTTGGTACAAATCATGGATTTTTTTTTCGAAACAATGAAAAGTTGTTCGTATGTAAACCAACACCGAAATAATAATAATGCTCGTTTCATTGATATCATAAATAAGAAATGAAAACTTACAAACATCGCGATAAGTAATTGGACTCTTTAAATGCCCAAATTGTTGCAAATCGCGACTTATTTTATTCATGGACTCATTCGCTTTGTGTAGCCGCTTACGCTTCAGATCATCTACAAAACAAAAATGACAAAGCGTTAAAGCAAAAATCTTGCGTGGTATTAACCAAAGACTAGAAATTAAATGGTTTTTAATACTGTAAAAAATAATAACTGAAAAAGAAAGTGTTTTTGACTAGAAACAAAAATATGTGACTTTCGCGTTGTTCGTTTTACTGTAAGCCGTTGGCCTCCGCCAACCGGCGCGCGATTTCATCGGCACTCAAAAATTCGGTTGTGGATTCGTTCGGGTTGCCAACACCATCAACGCCCAAATCTGCGCCGCCAGCCGGTTCCGGTATTTTGCTTGTGTAGAGGGCGAAATGTTCGGCCTCAGAAAGATCAACGCTCGGATCGAGTACGACGCCATAGGCACCTTCGCACAAGTTTTTAATGCTCTGGCGGTCGGCGATGGCAATCAGTTCCATGTTGCCATCGTTAATTGGTATATCAGCGAGCTGCAGTGTGCTCAAAGTTTTGCGATCCAATTGACGGCCATAGGTTAAAGTGCTGGCATTGGAGTAGTTGTCCGGCTGTACCGATAAACTGTTCTCGCTGTCGCCGCCCTTGAGTGGTATGTGTATGACATCAGCATCAAGGTAGGCGGGACGCTTGCCCGATACGCTGCTAGAGCTGCGACCGACAGGTTTGCCGCTTCTGGCAGCGTTTGTGCTATTTTGTGGACTAAGGCCCAATGAAGTGGGTTGCTGTACAGCCGACTTAACCGATCGCACAGAGGCGCGATTTGTGTCAGTTAACGTAAAGTTGGACACGCTGGGCTCACGGCTGCCAGTTGGCGTCGTAGCCTTGGAGCTTAGCGGCTCAAGAGTGTCACTCGTCGTAGTTAGATCGCTCTTGCTTTTGCGACGAGAGAAGAGTCGTGAAAAGAAGCCCTGGCGCTTTTTCGGTGATGCGCTTGGTGTGGGCTGACGCTTGGTCGGGCTCTGATCGGGCGTGCGCATGATGATGATCTGTGAGGGCGAGCGCGACGAGGAGAGACTGCCATTGCGTGAACGATTGATCGAGATTGAGTTGGAGGGACTGTGATCGCTGCCAATGCCGCTGTAAATGCTAAGGTCTTGAGAGTGACGTGGCTTAGGGGGCAGCGGCGGCAGTTTTTGGTCCGGAACGGGGGAAGGTGTGCGCGGTGGCAATGGCAATACCGGGGACGGCGGCGTTGCCGGTGTCTGAGCAGCGTTGACTTTAATCTTGGGCGCCGGCGGATTGGTCAATATTACGATTTCGGCATCAGTAGTATCATCGTAGCTCAATTGCTTGTGCTCAACGATGACTGGTGGCTGCCTAATGCCGTTTGAGGGGATTTCAATAGGGTTCTTGAATGCAATTTGCAAACTCGTATACGTTGCAGTCTCGTCAAAGTTTTCGTCAATATCGACAGAGGCCTGTGCACTCGCCGACCCATCATCGGGCATGGCATCCCTAACATCTAACAGTAAACCAGGTGTGCCCTCGCCTTCGGCAACACCGCCAACTGGCAGCTCTTTGAGCGCGTCATTTTCTAATGTATCTCGGCGTGATTGTGCTGTGTTGTCGACACACCGATCTGTCAAGGTCTTGTCTTCGTCCAGGTTGTTTGTAATTGTCGTCTCTGCCGTCAGACTGCTCACGTTAGTGAAGATCGTCTGGGGCGTGTAGTCGGTGGGTGAGGTCTGAGTGTGCGTCTGAGCGAGTGAAACTGTATCGCCGTTCTCTACTGTCAGACTGTCGGTACGCTCGAATTCGCTTGAACGCATCCAATCGTTAATCTTATCGACTGCCGACAAATGACGTGGCTCATCCAGCTGCGGACGACGCAGTATCTCTTCCATTGGCGTCGAAGTTTGGGTAGAGTCGTCAGCAACGGCTTGAACCAGTTGGGGCACTTCCAATTCAATTTCCATATCCGTGTTGTCCAAGCCATCGGCGTGGTCCGTGTTCTCGCCGCATTCGCCATCGTCGACATAATCGAGCGATGGCACCTTTAGGGGCACCTCAAACTCGTTGAGTGTGCCCGAGCTTTGCGGCTTGCTAGCGCTGTCATCCGAAGATACTGTATTTTCATCGATATCGTCGTCATTCAAGTCCATCGCTGGATAAGAATACTTAGTCGCGGCTGTTTCGCTATCCAGCGATAGAATCTTCTCGAATATGTCCGTATCCTGCCTGCGCCTAAGTTTACGTTGCAAACGAGGAAAAGTACGCATACCTGGATCCTGATGATATTCGAAGGGTCTCGCTTCGCTGGTTGCGCCATCGGAGGGTCGATACAACTGGATTTGGACCTATAAGAAAGTCACCGTGATCTATTTGGCCAATGATATATCACTTATGTGTGTGTGCCTTACCGTTACATTGCCACTTCTATTTGGTCCTGTATAGGGTGGCGTCTTAAACGCGATCGCAGTCTGCTTGTGGACGTCCGTCTGCTGGAACTCGGCTAAGTCAGACCAAACGATGTTGCCGTCTTCGCTAGTCTCGTAAAACTTAATTTTTATGTCTTCTTTGGTTACTTTGTCACATAGCATGATTATTAGTGTGTTCCCCTTCATTTTGGAGACACAACTACATAGACGCGTTATCGTGAGTTCATTATGCGCCTTTCGCTCAAAGATCGCATCCGAGACGACTGGGTCTAGAGGCTGATATCTGCCATCGACCTTTATAAATGCCTGAAAACACAGACGTACCACATTTAAGTCTATGCTAGATGGCTGATCCATGTGACTGAATCCGGCTAAACGAATGAAAATAAAGGCAAATGTTAAGTGAAGTGAAAAATATTGTGATCTGTTCTGAAATCTCAATGTACAACTTACTTCTAAATGGATCCGTCTGACACTCTTCGCGCTCTTGAAGTGCTGCGCGTATGTCGGACTTCTTTGTGCATTGAATGCCCACATTGCTTATCACGTAGCGCGGTGGATCCTGATTGAAGTTCACACTAAAGACACCTTTTTTACAAGTACCACCTATGCCGTCCTTACTGCTGACGACGAGCTTATGGGGATGCGGCTTATGGGGCTTGTCCTTTGTTACGCACGACACAACCATCGTGACTTCGCCCTTGTAGCCGACGATTTCAATGGTGGGAAATGTTTTATTATCGGCCGTTGAACTGACACCCGGTATAGAACCGGCTGTACGACCCTCGCACACATAACGGAAACGGAGACCTTTGCTAGTTGGTTGCTCAGTGATGCGTAGAAAGGGTTTTCGAGATCTTGAACCATTGTTGGCAGATCGGTTTCTAGACGATGTTGTTGGCTGTTCATCTTGCAATGGCGACATCGGTGTTGGCTGGACTGGCTGAGTCGTTGTCATCGCTGGCAAGGATACGGTGTGTAAGAGGTGGTTATGTGGCACGTGTGCGAATGACGCTTGTGGCGCTGCTTGAACAATGCCCTGCATGGCTGCCGGTTGCTGTTGGGGTTTAATTAGAGCATCTGGTAATGGGTAAAAGGCATTGATGTTAAATGGCGTATCGATATGGCTTATATGTACATAAATACATGTGTATATATCTTGTGTAGCAAACTATTTTTACCACACATCCAAACGTATTAAAACAGCGACCAAATCAATCTATCATTTCTATTGTGCGTTGCCATTGTATATGCAGGCATTTGTAATTAAGGCATTTACCCATCACCTATCAATCCCCATGCCGTATACGCCCCGTCGTACGCCTACTCGCCTGCGTTCTACAATATGGCTTCCAGTACAGACTGACGTCAAATGCCTAATTCAAACAATTCACATTTTTGCCTGTTGTTGTGCTTGTGTTTGGCCATTAGCTAGTTGCTGTTTAGTTCGAAAATACATTTTCAAACAAATATTTTTTGGAAACTATTTCAAATATGTGTGTTAAATAGGCAACACACCAACTTTATACAGTTCCAGATCGATAATGAACTGCGCCAATGATTGACTTATGGCATTCATTAACGAAATTCGCAAATGATTTTTATAGAAAATCTCGAAAAAATTTAAACGATTCAAATTTATTAAATTAATGTTCGAACATTAATTAGTGACTAATATAGCCGCCGATAAAAGAACCTTTCAGCAGCAAATGAATTTCAAATATAAATAATACAAAATTAAAAATAAATACTCACCTATATCTGACCATATCTCTTCGGATGGAGTTTGATTATTGTTGCCTTAAAAAATAAAAAAAAACAAAGAAAAAAATAATCAATTTAAAATAAAAATAAAAAATGAAAAAACAAAATTGTTGATTTGTTAGCATTGTTATCAGCAACAGCAACACTCAAGGTGCACTCAGTGGGCAGCTCCCAGGGGGGGGGAGATACTAAAAATTAGCACCTGAGTAAGGCGTATGCCTCAACATTCCTCAGAGTGATTAAAAGAGCGTGTAAGCAAGGGCAGGTAATAGTTAGAAGTGCTTTCGGGTTTTGCCTATGAAGTTTTGATCTATTTTCGATATTGTTTATCGCTTGGCAATCATAACGCTTTAAGCATTTCATAGAAATGGGCTTATCACCTCTTGTCTGGGAAAGGAAACCCCAATTAGTCAGTTTTGTTTGCTTAAACATATTCGTTCGTTATGTACTTTCGATGATAGTCGCTGGAACAATAATTTTTTTCAATATCAAACGAATAGACAAGTGAGTAAAACGATGTCGGAATATTGCAGAGGAGTCTATTTGAGTCATTTGGTTATTAGTCGCTTTCGTAAATGCATTTTTGTGTTTCTCAAATTTGGCGTTCAATTTTTGGTTTAAATGCTTCCTGAATATGAAATTTCACATTATAGACTCATTTCGAATTGCCCATTAAATTGGACATTAAACATTTACAAGCAGCCACATACTAAAACAGAAATCAACAACATTTTAAATGGACTAAGTACAGCATTTTCCACATTTCCCCCCGCGCAATAATCGTTGCTCGGCAGTCGTCGAACAACGAATTTACTCAACGCATCGCATTCAAAAACAAACAAAAACAAAAACAGAAACAGAAAAAAAGGAAGCCAAACCAAAATGCAAATATTTAGATAAGAAAACTGTAAATATTTTTACAAGAAAAAAAGATTATTGAAAAATTCAAATATCGAAAAATCGACGCTGTTTAAAGTTTATAAATTTTGGCAAATACAAAGATCATTTCTACTGGCATCTGGAACATTTCGTTTATTTCATTTGTAATCAAATATCGAACTGATTCGTAGCGATGCGATTCGAAAACAATAAAGTCTTTTAAGATATAACGAACGGCCGTGCTGCTCAATGACTACAAAGGCCGACCGATCATGGCCAAATGTACGCCAGGGCCGGGACACTTTCGGAGCACGTGAACTCTTTTGCATAAAAGATTTTAAACTTTTGTTAAAAAGAAAATCTGGCAATGAAAATAAATAAAAAAGAAGGAAAAAAAATTCTTTACACCTTTCGGTTATGCCAATTGAACGAATCATGGCGCTAAGTTTAGACCAAACGCTGACGAAGGCACATGTGCGCCTGTCTATAAGACCGCTCGATTGCTCGATCGTTCGATCTTGGAAATTGTTTCGATTGTTTATTGTTTTTGTTTTTGTTTTCTTTTTTGTGACTACAAAGTAATTTTTGGATTTTATGCTCGTTTGCAAAAACATGCAAGGCAAACTTAAAAAGCAAAAGGAAAGGAAAAGTGCCTCTCTTGAACAAAAAACATCAAAAACGATAAATTACAGCAAAATAAAAGCTGAAAGGCAACAAAAAAGTTAATGCCGAATGTATCCATGCTGCGCATAGTCGAGAAAAAACGAACAAATAAATAAATAAATAAAAATAAAACCAAAAAAGAAAAGCGAACTGTTTGGTTCTGTTTCCGTGTCTAAAAACAAGTGAATTGATTGGCTGGAAAAAAGTTTTATCGCAATATAATTAAATTCTGTGGCTAGCAACTTTTCAGAAACACTTTTTGCGTCCTCAGCAACAACCCGTTCCACATACCGCCACAGCCCACCCCACCCCACACACGGACCGCTTCGTTTCATCAACACTAAAGCAAGAATATTGTGTAGGAAAATTCTTTACTTAGGCGTGAAATACGTTTTATGTAATTGTATTCATTTGCCAAGCCAAACGAATCTAACCTGAATGAGCATGAGCGAGCAACAGAGAGGGGCAAGTACCCAGAATTGGTATGAATTGATATGAATGAATGGATTCAACTGGAAAACACGCAAGAAAAATAATCGTTTTTTAATTAGTTGCACAAAATGAGCTGTGCAGGTAGAGAGGGGTATGGGCGGAATGAATTCGCAGCGCGTTTGATATGATTCATCTTGATAATGACGTAAAAGAGAATATTGTATAAAATATTGTTCGTCAAGCGGTTGTATAACAATTTTCCTACACAATAAGTTCATTATTGAGGCAACAATTAATAATACCTATAACTTCGTTGACGTGGTATAATTATAATAAAATTCCGCGTAACCATTGTTTGCTTTTTTAACTTGTAAGCAGAAATCTCAAATATTTTTGTGACAAAAATAGGATTTCATTGCCAATCACTGAAAAGGTTTTTCGTTCCGAGAAACAGTGACAATATTTGTTTGTATTTTCAGGAGCAGCTCAGTAAGAAAAAAGACTTACAGCACAATCTCGGACAGACAAATTGTCATAAACAAGCACTGACATTTTTAATCATGGCAACTTTCTGCAGGATTTCTGAAATGTCAACCCACGTTACTTGCCCTTAAATCCTTCTTTTATTCGACGTAATTTGTCGTGTTGGCCCAACTTTATTTAAACGCTTTTACTTTTCACTTACAGCTCATCAGGGGTTTTAAAATCATATTTGTTCGTTTTTACATTAAGGAGCCCCAAGTCTCATGTATATTAAAATGCTTTATTGATTTATTTTTTTTTTTGCCTAGTTTGCTTTTTGTGATTTTTCGTTTTTATTTTTGTTTTGCATGCCTTTTTTTTACACAAATCTTTTTAAACTTTTACTTTAGCAAACAGATTTCTAATGCGTTCATAATTTTCTCAGCTACGTCAGCTGCAGACAGACAGGAATGACAGATTCTTTTTTCATATTTGTACTCTTCTGACTGTGATTGGTATTGTTATTTTGTGATGAAGTTTGTAACAGAGCCGAGGTGTTAGATAAGACTCCGCAAATTGAAATTAACAAGCGGAATGGCCACAATCACCCGGATCCGGTCTCAAGGTAACCAAGTTACATTTTTATATGGCTATCGAAAACTTTAAAAGCCTTTTTCTGATATTCAAAAACTTCCATAAGCTACTAAAGTATCTGCTGGTTGCTTGCTTGGTATGTGAAGTAAAAGGATTTCAAACAGAACGTGGTACCGCCCATGTTTATCTGCCAGTATGTAATTTATTTGAAATAACAATGTAAGTTATTCATTTTGCGAATAGCTGATCAAAAATAATAATGGCGTGAAGGGTATGAAATGCTCAGCCTGGCCGAGATTAGCTTCCTTTTGTGTTTTTTCTATTATACAAATTCGTACTTTCTGTGAAGCCTGTTCAACGCCGCAACTCAACTCCTCAACCCCTCAACTCGCTACTCGTGTCTATTCTAATCATGTTTAATGTCGTGCCTACATTTACGCAGCGAAACTTTGTCTAATTTTCTGCTAAACTTGGCGCGCAACAAGAGTACTTCAGGTGCGTTTAAAGTCGGCTAGAGGATGGTGCCGTCGACCGTTCGTTGGCGGCGCCAGGTTGCCTACAGAAGTTGGTTCGATATTGGCTGTCGCATTTTTAGCTCGTTAGTCCTTTTCACTTACACACTCACACACCCACACCCACACACTCACACATTACACACTTACTCATCGACTGACTTACTTAGCTCAGTTCAAGTTAGCTTAGCTCAGCTCAGCTCAGCCCAACGCAACTCAACATGACACAATTCAACTCAAATCAACTCAATTTTTATTTATTTATTTAGTTTTTTTTTTTTTTTTTACGTTCGTACGTTCGTTCTTTACCGCCTTTTCAGCTCGCCGTCTTCTACTGCTCCGCTTTATCAATGTGTGCGTGTGAGTGTGTGTGTGTATCTGTGTGTTTATTTTCGGTTGAGAAACGCGATTTTCCAATCGATTGCGCCCATGACAACCCAGTGAAGTATGCTTGCCATACTGTGCTGTACTTGCTACTGGGTCAAACACTTTCTCTTGTTCTTCCGGAAACTCTGCCATATCGACTGCGCCGTCATTACGGTTTTGTGTGTGTGTGTGTGTGTGTGAGTGTAATTCGAGATTGCTGCTATTTTTGACAATATTTAATTAACATTTTTGTGCGCTTTCGCGCATGAGTGTGTATGCTTTAATGTCTATGTGTGTGTGTGTGTAAATTAAATCCTTTTTGTGTAGCTTTAAATTATTTGTTTTTATTCTTTATTTGCTTTTTCTTTTTCTTTTTACTTTCAAATTCAATTTGTTCATTTTCTAATTAAGCGCCGCCATTTTGTCGCAACATCAAGTAATTCTCATAATTAAATCACATTAAAAGCACCAATTTTGGAAAAGCGTACCACTCTACACTGAAAGAAATTCGCTTCGTACGCTACTGTTTACACACGCACAAATTGCGCTTGTTTTGAATTTATGTTAGATGAAGAAAACAAAAAAAAATCAAAAATGTTGTGGGGAAAAAACGAAACTCGCACGAAATGTAAACAAAATTAACATACTCGTATGCAAATTTCCTTATTGGATCGCGTTTGACATGTTGAAAGACGTGCCTCACCGCCCCTGGCCATTCAGCGCACTTTCGGAGAGCGTGTTCATGCTCATGCATGTGCTTCGAAGCGGTCCAGTTTGTCCAGCATCGGCACAGACTGACTGGCCGACTGACTGGCCGACTGACGCCGTTGCCTTCATCGCATGTCATCTGATCAAACTGTTTTTCCATTGATTTTTATTTTATTTCAATATTGGTTTTGCTTTTGTGTTCGTGTTCGTGTCGCTTGTTAAATATTTGAAATTAATCTAATGCAGTCATGCTGCAATTCATGTCGTCATTTTGTCGTCGTTGTTGTCGTCGTCGTCGTCTTCGCCTTCGTCGGCGGTGTAACATGAGACTAAGGCAACGCGACCTTGATGTGCTCAAATCGGATTGTCATCGCACTCAGTTGACATAACTTGGGCGCTCCCCACTGCACTGAGCTGATTGAGTATCGAGTTGTGTGGGTTGTTCAAGTCATAAAATTGTCTCAAATTGTCGCACGGCGTCATTTTGTGCGTTCAGTTAAATGTTAATCAATAAATTCTTTATGGGAATGTCTACAGAGAAGCTCAAATCGCCAGTGAAAGTGTCTGGGTACAAGTGAACTTGCTTAGCCGCTTTGAATCTCGTTGGGTTCAAGACAATCCAATGTAATGAAGAAGATTTGTTCTTCTGACTGATTGGATCTCTTGGTTTACAGCAATGCATAAATTTCTTTGAATTTCCAAATAAATTCCTTCAAGGTCAGAAATGATATTTTTAAACAAAGGCTGTTTAACTTTTGCAAATGTTTGCTGTTTCATTTAGACCCGCACTTGAAAGATCGAACGGAAGTCTGTCGTACGCTGCCTTGCTAATAAACACTCATAAAAGTATGGGCTTATCACGTCCCAAGCACGCGGCTTTTTTTTCTCAATAAAAATACACGCGTTTGTGTGATATTTTTGCTGGCCATCATTGCAACTGTAATCTCATTAGTTTCTTGGAATAAACAATTACAAATACTTACAATATAAAGTCAGTTGTGAAAAGCGAGTCTTAACTTACCCGTGCGAGAAGTCGACTCCATACTAAGCTCACGCTGTTTTCTTTTTATTTATTATTATTATTATTATTGTTGTTGTTGTTGCACTTTTTCTCAGTTGAGTCGAGTTAAGTTGAATTGAGTTCGAGTTCGAGTAACCGCGCTGCGCACACTTCCTTTCAGATACTTGTATGCATGTATGTGTGTTGGCTCAATAGATGATTTTGGCTTATTATTGTTGTATTAATAATATTTGTTATTTGTAATTATTTATGTGTTTGTGATTGTAATAAACAAGTTTAGACTATAATAACATGTTATTGCACTCGTATTTTGTCGTTCTGCAAATGAATCAGAGTAAAAAACATGTATGTAAGAATATATATAATATTATATTATATTTTTTTTATTGTATGTTTTAACTTTTATCAAAATGAAAAATAATCAGTTTTAATTGTTTTTAAATATTTGTTTAATCTTTGATTATTTATGTCTTCGTTATCAATTTCGCGCATTTTTTTTTTTCAAACAAAAAAAACATATTACAACAAAAACTTTTGATTAACTTTTATTTTTTGAGCATTGATTGTTTATTGCCTTTTTTGAGTTTTTTCTTCGAATAAGTCGCAAAATGTACAAGACACTGGAAACTGGTTTTATTATAAGATAAAAACAAAACGAATTGGAAAAAAGCAACAAAAACACGGTGTCGCGCGCACGAGCAACTCGATTGCGAAAAAACTTTTAATAATATCAACAACAAAAGCAACAATGACGGCATTAACAACAACAAATACAACAAGTTTTGTTTTTAACACGATAACAAATACATGAATTTTATATATTTTTTTTATAAATTTTTTTCCAACATTTAAGACAAAAAAAAATTGTATTTAGATACATTTTTCTTATAGAAAAAAAGGCGGGAAATGTATAAAACGAGTATGTTAATTGCATGTAATTATTAACGAGCTGTACAAATGCATCAATTATAGTCTCGGACAATTGTAATATAAATCTATACATGGGCACAGTCTGCACTCACTAACGAGAACTTATGGTGGAAGTTTGTTGAGCTAATCGGCAATCGTTAATTGTCCAAAAAAATCTCTTAACATTTTTAAGTGGTTTTCTATAAGAATTTTCAATTGAAAATTAACTTTAAAGAATATTTCAAATCTTCCATATTCAAATAACGTATGCCATGATGCAAGTCTACACTGTACAGCGTCAATATAATGATCGCAACAGCAACAGCAATTTACGAGCGCAGTTGCTACACGTCAACTGTGTGTTCGAAGCCACAAAGAGTACAACAATAATCACTAAAACTAAACTAATATGTAATACAAAAAGTTAAAACAGGAAAAAATAAAAAACGGCGACAGTAAAAAATAAAAAATTATAAATAAAAAAATTTAACTGCGCGTTAGACAATTTCGACGTTGATTTGTTGTTGAGATTGCTTGTAACTGCCTTTTTAATATATCTGAAATACACTTTATTACATTTTGCTCATATTTAGACGCATTTAAGTTCACTTCCTACATGTCCTTATCGACACTTAGCACACCGAACACCGATGACATTGAACCATGTAATTTAAGTCACAATCTCATAAAATATTAAGTATACTATGTATTTTTTTAAACTGAAGATTGAAACAGAACCAAACTGTAGTTGAACATTTAATGATTTTGTTTAAGTTTTGAATTTTCGAGCATTCGTCGTTTAGGCTTGTTCAAGAGCTTCATTTAGCGTTGAAGTCGGGTCAGTACACGCGCGGGTGATAACATCAAAGTATATGTTGTATATACGTATGTGTTTTTATATATATTATTGTTTTATGCTTATGGCAAAGTTGATTAAATGAAATTATAATTTAATTTATTCGTTTTTTTTTTTTTTTGTTTTGATATTTTATAACTGTGTTGGAATTTGAAATTACCAAAGGAGCGAACAAGTGTGCGAGCGAACACGTCTGACGGTTATGGCGCAAAGTTTTGAACTGCGCGATTGTGGCGAATTGAGCTAAAAAGTTGCCGAACTGAAGTGCGCTGAAGTGAGTTGAAATGAGTGTTGAGCAGCGGTGAGCACAACGTTTGGCTGGCTGTTGACTAAGCAGGCGGACGGGCAGTGACGGTGTGTGCTTGAGGCCTAAGTTAGCCCGTTATGACGGTTTGTGGTTTGATTGAAACGAGACGAGACGATGGGTTCAATGAAGTTGCTCTCTTTTTAGCAGCTTGATTGCGTTGTTTGACATTTGCTTATATGTGTTTGCTTGTGCCGTACACTTTGTTCTTGCATTCAGCTTCAACTGCAAGTGTATTCCCATCTCTCACACACATTCGCTCTCTCTCAGTTTCTTTGAGATCGTTTAAAGGTTTTGGATTTCGCTGAGTGCCGCTCTTTTTGCTACATTATCCGATGTTCGCTCACAATTGATCACCTGCGTATGAGATTCATATGAACGTGTGTATATGCACACATATACACGCAAGCATGTTTGTGTATTGTACAGTATCTGTCAATTATTTCCATAGTTTTTTTGCTTACTTATTAGCATTGTTGATTTCAATTTTGTATTGAATTTTTTTTTTTTTGCTGTGTCATTTGCGCGATATAATGTACTTGATTTCTATTAGTTAAGACCTCCTCGGGCTAATGTATCACTATAATTTGATAAGATTTTTCCCGCTTTCTCAAAAAAAAAACCAAGAATTTTATTGAAATGCCATGAAGTATGTTTATTAATATTTTATCCTTTTTTTATTTATAAACAATTGTTATACTGTAAAATGTATTGTAAAATCTTGATGGCTAAGTGTTCTAATTGAGCCACGATACCCCCTATTTTTGTCTAGCCCAACCTTTATGAAGATTACTTTGTGGTTATAGATTAATCAAGGGAAATGGTCTTATTGAGTTCTTATGCTCATGAAGGCGCAAGACTTAATAAATGGCATGCAATTTGAAACTGCTTTGAATGTATTTCCATAATTCAGTTGTTTTGGTTTTGAGCCATATTTATGTAGTGTAGTAACGATGATATTATATCGTTATCGCTTATTTGACTAATACGGCGTTGAGGCACTGGAATGTATTCAAACTCCATTGGTTCGCTCTCCATGCCATCCGATTCATCGACAAGGCACAAATACACCTAAAAGCGAGCAAATGAAATAGTATCTGTAGAGTTGTTGAGCGATGAGCATACCTGGCCATTGGGGTTCAATTCTTTCCTGTAGTAAGGTGGTGTTTTGAAGGAAAGTCCAGCTCTTCTATAAGAGAATACCGGCCTCACTTGCTCCTGCCAATTCACCTGTTCCGTCCGCTTATCAACCTCAAACACTTTCACTTGCACATCTTTGGTTATATGATCGCCAAACAGCATTATCTCTTCGTTGCCCAACACAGAGGCAGCGCAACGGCAGAGGCGCCGTACAACTAAATCGTTCGCCTTAATCTCATCCGAGACGAGCGGCTCCAGTGGGAAGCGCGGATTGCCCATGCAATTGATATACGCCTGAATGCACAAGCGAAAGTGCTTCATGTCGTAGCCAGCGGTGGCTTGATCATCTGGATGATTGCCTTAAAAGTGAAGAAAATATATGGAAGCCTTGGCAAAATAAGCGCTCAGTAAAAGAGTCACTCACGGTAGTAATCGAAGGGATCGACGCCGTGTTGTCGTATTTTTTTTATCGATTCCTTAACCAAGTTCCGCTTCAGGCTCAGCAAACCGACGCCAGCCAGAGCGTTGGGCAGCTCAGAGGTGTGCGTTTTGTCATGAAAATACCCGTTAGCGCAACGACCCACAAAAGTGCACGGTCCGTTGTACTCAATGGCCTGGCATAGCTCCGAATTGCCCCGACGTCGAAAGCACCGGCTACAGATAGTGTCCTTACTTATCAGCTGATGGGGATGCAGTTTATAGGGTGGTTTCGATATGATGCATGTTATGTACAACTCGATTGGTCCCTGGTAGCCCACAACCTCGAACACGGGTACAGCGCGCAGACCCCTGCGCGACTCTGCGCCCCTAATTGTGCTCATGCCTTCGGAGGGGTAACGCAGGCGTTGCACAGACGAGGGACGGACCACCCATTTGAGAGTAGGCACGACTGGGCCCTGCTCGGACAAATTCGCTTGCCAGCTGGTCGAGCGTATGTTATCGACTAAAAAATAATACGCTTCTTTAAGTTTGGGTTAAATAACATAACTACTTCCGTTCAATGACGTCTTATTTCACCGTTTTTGTGTTTTAACAATTTGCGATAGCAACATTTCAAACACACACATACGTCATTACTGGACCCAATGTGATATTTCGAAAGAACTGCATAAAGTTTTTATCTTGAATGATTTCAACTTGGACTTTAATGCCAAAGTCAAACGTCTATATGGGCAACAGAGAAAAGAAAATTTCTTGAACTATAAAATGTTTTGCGCCTGCCACATACATGTTGCATGCATGGCACGATAATATGAGTCACTAGTGAGTCGTCAAACTCAAAGTATGCTAGTTTAATTTTTCGAGTTTAAGCTATCGAGTTGATTTTTGAAAAGTTTTGATTAATTTTTTTATTGTTAAGCGATGTCTGTCAATTTTGGTTGAAAAATTATTTCGATACGACAAATGATATTCTCATTGAATGTTCTTTTAATTTCCTGGCTGACTTTGTGCGTTTCCTTGTCAAGACTCACGCCTTCAGATTTGTCGTTCTGTCTTCATTTGAGCAGAAAATCTGTGCAGACTTCAGTAAGCATTTTGATTGAATGAGAATTTCTGTTGCCGATTTTCTTTTTTATTTTCGTAGCAAAAAGAAATGTAAACAAAATTAGCATACGCTAATTTCCTATTGGACAACAACGACGAAGACATTTATCTGTTATTTTCTGTTGGTCCTTTCCTTGGCCCACCTGCCCGTTCATTCTGTTTGTCTGTCTGTCTGTCCGTCTCTCTGTCTGTCTGTCTAATGGAAAACTTTAATTGAATCCAATGTAAATTGAAATGTGAACCACCTTTTCTAGTCGTGTCTCTGACGCTAATGAAGTGCGGCGGTTAAGTTGCGGCTTTTAAAATGATTGAAGCGATTTCTAATTAGCATATTATGCACAAGTACTTACCTCGTTCTGACATTTCTCGTTCTGTTTACAATAGGTTATTTAAATTTAATTAGGTATATTTAATGTTTTTTAATTGAACTTTCTTATTGAATTTTTCTATTCAGCACTTTAACTTTGGTTTTGTTTTCACTATTAATCCATCAGATGTTTCAGTTTTCACCACTCGAACATGCGTATTATTTACGCCCGCCAAAAATGTTAGCTCAACTGCGGAGCTTGAATTTAAATATTTTTGACCGCACTTCGTTCCATTAATAGTTCAGACTAAGATGAAGGTTTTATTATGACTGCAGTCGAGCGGCGTTTTATTTTCCCTTTTTATAGATTTTAATCTTCAAATAAATCGTTCTTACTTGGATTTTTTATTCAAGAGTAGAAATTCCCAAGCTTTAACATATATAAAAATTTTAAAAATTAGTGTGTGTAATCTACGCATGTACGCATGTACATACATATATACTGTCGAATATTTCTACTTCTACGGAGCTTTACGATGCTGATAAGGGCTGAGGGGTTTCACATTTAAAAAATAGTATTTGAATTTAAGTCTTGATTAGAAAGTTGAAGTAACTCTTGGTTGTGTTAAAAAAATCCGTGGCTTTTGATTTTTGGTTTTTTACTCAATTAGAAAAAGTTTTGCTTAGCAAAAAACAAGAAAACCAGACAGGTTTTTTTCGACATCGCCAAAACTTATATAGTCTTGTAGATTTTTTCCCAAACCACTACTTCGGGAAGAAGATGATGGATGTTTATATACTCCTTTTTTCATTGTTGTCTGTTATCTCTATAGTCTGTCGAAAAGATTTTTAATATTTTTAATTGTACAATTTTTTTGTTCACGTAATTATATGTTTTATTAAAAACAAATTAATTTCAATATTGCTTGCAAGAAAAAATATTAACAATTAAGAATATCTAGAAGAAGGTTATTTTTGAACTGAAAAGGATCCAAATTGGAAAGCTCTCTTGACCGGATTCAATATTCAAAAGTTGTAATAGCTTTTGGGTTTTTTTCATTTCACGTGAAACGTTTTTGATAAAAGTTTATTTCTCAGACCTTAGTAACAACTAACATAAAAAAAAATTAAAAGTTTTAATTTAAGAAGTGAATTTATCTGCACGCAGTTCAAGGTCGTGTTGTGCGCGCACAGAGGCAACGTCACATAAACCGGATGCAAAGCGAAAGCAGTCATTGAGCTAAATGTGCGGTACGAGTGAGAGAAAGAGAGAGCGTAGATTAATATAGTGATAGAGAGAGAAAGAGAAAAAGAGTGGGTAAGATGCGCTTATCACGAATTGAAGACTAACTAATAGTGCCGAATTGCGGAATAGTCAGAGAGAGACGAGGTGTGATATGTTTAGTTAGGGCATGGACAGTCTTTTTATGTTTGAAGGTCGTCGCTGCTATTCGTTTCACAGCGCCACAAATGTACTGAAAAAAGGTCGTTCGCGTATACTTATTAAAATTCAAGACAGACAATAAAGACACACAGAAAGGCAGAGAAATAAACGAAAACGTATAATATTAAGCTGACGATAGACGAATTGACCAGGCCAGTTGGACGAGTTAGCTTGGCTAAAAGCAAAATAGTTAGCAAACCAACTAACCAACCAAAAGCAGCAACAACAAGCGCTCTAACACTCGAGTGGATTCCCCGAATTCAGATGAATCATCGTTACTTTTTTAGTACAATTAAAATACACACACACACGATGAGAAACGGCCAACAATGCTGTCGTTGTTAATACGAATATAAAAGCAAAAGCCATTTAAGATACACGCCTCCATGCCGCAAGTGAATGTGAGTTGCAAGTGAGATAAAGTTACATATACAGTTACATATGAACTCTTCCCAAAAAGTATTGCGAAACAAAATGTTTAATTACTTCCATCACATTGAAAGTGAGAGAGAGTGAGAAAGAGAGAGTGAAGTAAAATATGAAAATGTTAAGTGATAATCGCAAACTCTTTTACTGTAGCATGTTCACACACACACACACATACACTCACTCATATAAACACGCGGAAAAAACTTTAGCTAATGTTAATTTCAAATTGTGTGCGTCATTGTTTTGTTTTTATTTTTGTATAACGCTATTTTTAATTTTTTATTATTTATTTTTAATCGGAGCACAAATTCTCGCCGAGCTTGCATAAGCGGGCTTAAACCGTGACGTTGCAACGGCGCTTCTGTTGATCGTATGGGCCCGCTGCTTGGTGCGTCAGGCTGACCGTTTGGCACACTTTATTGGCGTCAGGCTGACCGTTTGGCACAAGTCATTGGCGGATTCAGTTCGCAAGCAACGGCGCACACTTTTTACCGTTTACAGTATATCAACTATTAAAACAGGTTGCAATACATTGTTTTTATTGTTAAGTCTGTTTGAGATTACGTCTCGGATTCGACTGAAGTCGTGAGTTGGCTTTGTTCTAGTTGAAATCTCAGTTTGACGTCGACTGTTACACGTATTCGTAGACTAACTGAACTACGCCTCAGCGGCAGCATCTCAGGTAAGCTGACTGGCGGTTCTGATTCTCTGTTTATACGAAAGCAATTAATATGCAAGCTTAACAATTCATACACAGAAAGTTGTACGAAGTGACTTTAATGCAATGAAAAAAAGTTGAAACACTTTCATGTGCGATTGCAGCTTGCACGTGTAAAGCGCAATGCAAACTGGCTAGCAGTTTCTGTTGACTGTTGCTCGTCTCTGACGCCTGCGCGCATCGCTAATGAATCGTAGTCGGAAGCCAATTAACGGACAGTGGGGCAGCCGCAAGTACTAAGTTGATATCAAGTCCGACGAATTTTTTAATTGCACTGCTATGGTGCGGTGATCTTGGTGGTCACTGTTTGCATTCATTTGGTTTGTTTTTCCCGATAATCGTATAAACCACAGACCCGGTAATAGCGCTCATGTCAGTTCCATATTAGAATCAAACACGTATGCTTTCAGGTATTTTGTTGGCTGCTTAGGAGAAAGAGTGAAGTCACTAGATCTATGATAATCGAACAGTGGCGAAAGGTTGAAGTCACTATGATTTATGGTAATCGAACAATGATGATTGCTTATTATAAAATCATCGTTTGTAAATTAAGGCAAATTATCTTTGTCGCCAAATATTGGTAAGTCATGAGCTTAGTATTCAATGCTAATTACAATGTATCCATTAATGCTTCAAATTATTTCCGACTTATCGAGTATACTTAATCACAAGTCCCCTGCCGTTTCGGCGAGTTTGTTTGTTAATGAAATAAAATATTTATTGTCACCACTTAACATTTTAAACAGAAGTTAAGGCGCCAATGTAAGAATTTTAATAAAGAAAATTTCTTTGTTTTGAATTTTCTTATATTGAACATTGTCACTGTTGTTGTTGCTGTCGTTGTCTAAGACGCAGACATCATTCATGTATGAGGTTTTTTCTGGCGTCTGCTAAGCGCAATCATTTCCGCCAAATGAAGCGTAAAAAGGTCGTCCAACTAGCCGCAAAAGCTTCTACCCCAGATTCCTCTACCCCACCGTCTGAGCAATTTCTTCGAATGCTTTGAAATGATAGGCAGACACATAGACCCTGGCACACTTCATAGCACAACAATTAATCTGCTCAAATTGAGAATAATAAGAAACAAACTCAATTCTATACAGTAGGCGCTTTAATTTCGGCAGCTGTCACAGATAAGTCTGTCGCTGAACAGTCTGCCATATTTCAAATAACTTATTGTAATTGTCGAGAAATATTCGCACGGGAAAACATTTTTCTAAGAGATTTTCTTAAACAATTGGCAAACAGCGATTGCGATTTTTAATATTTGTTTAATTTAAAATTTACTTGTTCGATTTGCATTTGTGCGTTTTTGTTAGTTAAAAGTTTATTTCCATAAAAATGTCTAACAAGACAATTGAGTATCAGAAGAAGGTATTGAAGAAAGCCGAGGTACCAAGTGAGGCTCAATTGCTACGGTCGAAAGTCGAGTTTACGCTGCCACTGCCGAAATCATGGACTGGCACGCCGACCAGGAAGATGCGAAATGTGCCGGGCACACATCGCCTACAGAAGAAGGCGCCCTTTAAGCCGGGGTAAGTAAACGAACGGGCATTTTATGCTTGGGTAAATGCATTGGGTCTGCAAGGGATAAAGTTATAAAGTGTTAGATAAATGCAAATCCTCATGCTGGTTTGTACAGAAATCGTCTGGCTGAGCACCGATGCCGATTATGCCATTCGATGTCATTCGCTGAGTAGGCTTTGAATTCGTGTTTGTCAATATTCCATATTCGAATAACTTCTTGCAACCGGGCGAGTTTTTCGCATCTCTCAGTATATTTTCTACATAAATATTTTGTTTTGTCAAATTTAAAAATTTCACAACTGTGTGCTTAAGCGCGACAGTTGAGCTCGTGGCGTACAATGCAAATTATTTTGAAAATCAAAATTTCGCAATAATAAAATTTACGTTGGTTTACAAAACGTTAACAAAATTCTCGAAAATCCATAAATTCAAACAGAGTACAATTCAAGGCCAATCCACAACTGATTAGCCAAATACCGAGGGCTCTGCTGCTGACGCCATCCTCGTCGGACAACTCAGTGACTGCTTGCATCTCAAATGGGTCACTAGCCAGCTACACTGTCACACCCCAGAAAGAGGCATCCATAAAAGCGCCAGTGGTCCAATCAACGGCCAAAGCAGAAGTGATCAAAACAATTGCCACAACTACGGCGATTTCACTGCCGGCCCTACTGACACTCCAACGCCAACGCACCGAAGCGATACTCAAGTTTCGTTCACGCAAATCGCTCTCCCAGATGGATTTCAAGGAGGCACGCCGCACTGGCAACTTCCCCTTGCCGAAAGCGCTCAGCGGCAGCAATTCACAGGCGCTGGTGCCGCTGCAGGCACAGCCGTGCCAGTTGACCGCCAACTTGGTGAACTTGCAGCAGACGGAGTTGGACACGGCACCGTTCTCGTTGCTGGAGTCCTATTTTGGCGGCGCTGTACCGGTCGATATGCATACGGCCAGTTTGCGTATCTTCAACACGATCATGCTGCACGCTTGGCGCAAGCGGCGCGAGGAGGTGCGTCTGCTGAACGATCAGATCGATGAAATCAAGCGCTCCGTGAGTAATTGTGTGTTGTTGTGCCACTGTTAAATGCTTTAAGCGGTCATCTTTCTTTGCTGCAGAACATCAAGAACAAAAATCAGTTGCATGTCTACAATTCGCTCTTTCGTGTGGAGCAACGTCGCAGTGAGCAGCTGAACATTCAACTGCGTGGCGCCTACCGGGAGATAGAAACTGCGCGCAACTCCATTGACGACCTGCAAAAAGAAAACGTGAAATTAAAGCTGAACGAGGATGTGCTGAGACAGCAGCTGCTCGAGAAGTTCCAAGAGTGCGAAAGTCTGTCTTCGATCCTTGAGTGCACTAAAGCGGATCTGTTTCAGACCATGACCAAGGAGCGTGAAACGCTGGCAGCGCTCACAAATGCTCAGCGTGCCATTCAGTCGCTTGAATCGGAGCAGACGGAGCTCAACCGAAAGCTGACAGAAATGTCAGAGCTTTTTGAAAAATCAACTGATGATTTGCTTGCCATCGTGAAGGAACGCGAGCTGGCATTAGCGGTTGTAAAAGTCGAGCTGTCTGATTGCTTGAATCATGAGGTTGCGTGCAAGGAGTGAGTATATTTGTAGTTCTCATAGCCTCATGTTAACATCACTACGTGCACATTATCAGGAAAGAGGAGCAGTTAATGTTAGCTCAGAAGAACGAAAAGGAGCTTCAATGCCAGCTGGACTCGCTGCAGTCCGAGGTGCACACGCTGCAACAGTGTCTCGCCGCAACATTGGGTAATCGCCTAAAGAACTGCTTCAATCATAAGGTCTCCTATCAGCTGGCCACTTACCAGATGCTGCACTGGTTCGCCTATTACATGTTGCCTGCTACGCCACCGCCGCGCGTAACGGCGCTGCCCGTTGGCGTGGCCATTAAGAGGGTTAAGGCTTTCTTCAGTACCAATTCCCGCTCGAATTGAGACATATTTTTTATCATGTGTTTCATGTGTGTTGAGTTGTCGAACTTCAAAAATGCGTTCCTTGCTTATTAATTGTCAAATTATTTAAAATATTTGCTTTCTGATTTGAAATTTAAAATTGTCTGCTTCTAGTTGTTGTTCAAATAAAGATAAACTGTTTCGCAATTTTTCGTATTAATATAATATAATGATCCAACTATATCCAGTCATATGCGTGGTATGCGCACACTTAAGAATATTACATAGCATACTTCTGGGGGCAAAGTTACTGTGCGTTGCATATTCATGCGCACAAGCGAATTAACTCACACTTATAATTAATAAACCACGAAATATATTTTTTAACCAATTTGTTTATGCACACAAAGTGTTTTCCATTAACATTTGCATATGTTATCGCAAAAACTGAAAGTATCTGAGTTGAAGAGCAATGCCGTCATCTGTAATGGCTTTAAAAAATCAATTAATAATTTCAATTAAACTGTCATTGTTATGCGTCATTGACTGAAAGTCGTTAATTGAACTTATTTTAATAATGTGTTGTTTATTTTGCGCGTTAAAAATCTACATAAAAAAACGTTCATTAAATTAATCAATATTGGTAATAAAATATAAGCGCACGGACGCATTACTACAAAAGTTTAGTTAACAATTCGCCCCTCGTGTTACGTGGATATGGATAGGTTGGACAGTTGTAGGTCCTCGGAGTTGAGACGCAACATTTGCTGATCTTCGGAGTTGATGCGCACAAGTTGCTCGCTGTCGAAGCTCAGCAGGTTGCTGATTGTGGGACCGTTTTCGTTGCCGCCGTTGACGTCGCTGTTGCCGGCGGCGTCCACTTGTGACTGTGCTATTGCGTTGTTGTTGTTGTTGTTGCTGTTGTTGTTGCTGGTATATTGCTGTTGCTGCTGCAGCTGTTGTTGCAGCAGCGGCGGCGGCGCAAGTTGCTGCATCAATTGCTGTTGCTGTTGCATCGTATGTTGATTGTGCTAGTTTTTTTTTTATTATTATAATTTTTTTTTTTTTTTTGGAAGGAAGAGGCACAGTTTAGATCCATTTTATAGTAGGAGAAATCTATGATCTCACCACATGATTTGTTGATAGGTTCCAGTGTATGTTGGCATTGGCGCCACTGCCACTCCCACCGCCTGCAACAGCGCCAACCACGCCGCCACCACCACCACCAACGCCGCCAATTGTAGCAGCGCCTCCACCAGCACCGTTGCCGGGCGTCAGCAGGTTTTGCATCGTGAAGGGATTATTGAGATTGCTCATGTTGTGGTTGTTGTTAACGACAGCGACTGCGGCAACTGCCGCCGCTGCGTTGAATTTGCTCTCCCAATGCGCGGCGACGCCAGCGCTGGCAAAGGGATTCGTGTGGTACTGTTGTTGTTGTTGTTGATGATGTTGCTGCTGCTGTTGTTGCTGCTGTTGTTGTTGCTGCTGCTGCTGGTTCTGTAACACTTGTTGCTGCTGCTGCTGTTGTTGTTGTTGTTGTACCAAAATCTGCTGTGCAAAGGGATTGTAGTCGGACAACTCCAGGTTGTGTCCTGCTGTTGTGCCGGTTACACCGCCGCCTGCAACGTTGCCGCCTCCACCGCCAGCATACTGTTGCTGTTGCTGCTGGTGGTGATTGGGCGAAATCATTTGCGGCGTACCGCCTGCTATGCTGTATGGCGACGGTGTGTTGTTGTGGTTGTTGTAGTTGCTCGACGGCGATAGGGGCTGTGGCGAGGGCGTAAGCTCGGGTGGTGCGCGGTATAAGCCAAATGGCGGCTGTGGTGAGGTATCTGCAAGGCAATGAACAACAACAAGGCTTATTTTGACAAGGACGCCAAAGCAAGTGGCATGCTTACTTACCTCTTGGTTCCGTTTTAATCGGCGGTATATTTGGCGTGTTCCAGCAATTCATATTGCTTTGTCCTGCAAGTGAATTCAGCGGTTAGTAAGCGTTTTAAAGCAGTAAATTAGTTAATCAACACGCGTATTAGCATAAACTTAAACAAAGCAATTAAAACTTGAAAAATATCAAACTAAAATTTGCGTAATAACTAAAAATAAATATTAAAAAGGACATGCACAAAAAGTAAAGGAAAATGCGTAATGAAAACAAGGCGTAAATAAAACGGTTAAAACGACATGTAAATAAACAAGCAACATTTGAATTATAATTCTTGGCATGTGCAAAAAACATTTATTTTAAAACATGCCAAAGTCACAACATGCTAAGACTTACTCAGGATAATCTGTTTGTTTCCTTGCTTCAAGGAAAGATAAACACACGTATCGGCCAGACAGAAAAACCTTTCTTATTATTGTGTGGTTTTGTTTTTTGCGCATTTAAATTATTATTGTATATTTAATTTTCTGTTCAACTTCAAATTAATTTTAAAAAAAGTTTCGTTGTCTGGTTTCAACTTTGTTAATCTTTTACATTTATGTTTTTTATATTTTTTTAATTCTTATTTTTTCATTTTCTATAACAATATATTATATAAAAATATCAAATTTATTTCTCAAATTTATAAATTTTTTTTTGTATCAAATGTATGGATTATCCAAAAGTTGTTAAAAATTTATATTTTCTTTATTTTTCTTAATTGCTTAAAAATTAAAAACATTTTATTTCTACTTTCTTAGAGATTTCGTATTCGGGGACTTCAAACTTTACAAGCCTTGTTTTGAAAACTTTTATTGCTTAACGCCGTCCGTTGTACGAGAGTTTTCGAACAATCAATGATTTCGAGGGCCTTTTTAATGAACAGACAAAAGCCACAGAATCTTTTTATTCATATGACAATGGTTGGGATGATTAATATTTTCAAAGATTACAACACAATTCTGTTGCAAGGGAAATCTTCGATTTTTACCTGAAGTTCAGATAATTGAACAAACTTCTTATGCGTAGGTAAGGAAATAAATGATCTGATCAGATTTCTGTGGAATATGTGCTTGGAAAAATTATGAGAGACACAATAACCGAAAGAAGATGGAAAACAATGAAAACACAATTAATTAAGTCCAACACCATAATTATAGATAGTTATATAGATTGTATAGAGTTCAGTTGAAATATATAGTTTTCCGATCAATGAGATCACAATGAGTTTGACTCTCATAAAAAGTGTGTGACTCAGACAGATCTTATATTGGAAATAGTAAGAATTTGAATTTCGAACTTACTCCCATCTTGATGTTCGCTTTGATGTTGTTGCTGTTTTTGTTGTTGTTGCAACAACAAATGCATTGGATCACCGCCAGTCTTTTGACGTTTACGTCGCAGATGTGCTGGATCTATAAATAAGATTTCATGGACAATTGTTTTTAATACGCTATAAAATGTTTTCTGCTCATATCAATGCTAATGGTTTAAACATATTTTCATTATCTTTGGTTATCTTTGGTAAAAGGTAAATTGTAAATTGGTTTAATAAATACTTAAATTGCTACAATAATTCGTGCTCACAATACGAGCCGTTCCAATAATTTATAACAAATTTTCTAATTCGGATACTTAAAATTACAATTTTTAACGCGTTTCATTTGCGTTTAGCCAAAAACAAAGTTTAATTTGCATATTTCAGATTGTTCAAAAGCCGAAAATGCTTCACAAAGACAATTTTCCGTCTGCACAGCTCTGATGATTGTACTTCCGTTTCCGTTGGTCTCAACTACGGGAGATACTCTTCAGCACTGTGCGCCGACGTGATTTTACAATAAATACAGTTTGTTTATAAGGGTTTTTTTTTTCTTTGGCAACGTTTAACAAATTGGTCGCCTAATAACAAATACAAAGTGGGTTTTTTTTTTATCAAATTTTAGACAAATCACGCTTAGACGGCAGGGACAAGTTTCGCATTATGCGATACGTTTTAAGTACTTAGTACAAGTTTACCAGACCGCCATAAGACGTGTTAAAAAATACAATTATTCGCCAAGTAAAAAGAGTAAAGTTTTCGCAGTCGTTTAAGTTTTCTTTTGTTTTTTACAGCATTTTGTCAGCTGTTCGTTTCAAATTCGTGTGATCATGCTTAAAGAACGCCAGCTTCAACTGGCAGCGCCGGAATTCGATCAATTATATAAAATAGATGGACGGCTTCATGTCAATTATGCCGTATATAAAAATTTGCACCTGATTTCCAATATTTTGTCGCTCTAATTAATACAATTTGCCGCCGCCAAGCGTTTGGCCACCTCGTCCGGCGTTAGTATCTCGCCCGCATCGACGGGCGCATAATACGCCGATGTCTCGTCGAATTCGCTAACCGTCGCCTGCGGTGGCACGCTTGTGTAGAGCGCAAAGTGCTCTGCCTCTGTCAGGTCTACATTCGGATCGAGCAGGACATTGAACTCGCCCTCGCATAGATTCCGCAGACTCTGACGATCCGCTATGGCGACCAATTCCATATTTCCTTCTTGAATGGGTATCTCGGCAAGTTGCAACGCGGAAACCGTGCGTCGGTCCAAGGCACCGCCGCCGCTCAGCGTCACCGTGCTGGCATTCGAGTAGGCCTCGTTTTGCTGCTGGTGCTGCTGTGGTAAACTAATGACGCTGTCGCCTTTGAGCGGTATGTGCACAACATCTGCGTTCAGGTAGCCCGGCCGCTTGCAAGAGACACTGCTCACACTGCGTCCAACCGGCTTGCCCGTCTTTGGCGTACGCTTTATGCTCGTGCTCTTAACGGGACTCGACTTAGCTGGTGGCTGCAGGCTCTTCAATGAACGCGTAGAGGCACGATTTGTGTCGTACATATTGAAATGTAGGATGCTCGGATCGCGGCTCGCATCAGGACTGGTCGCTTTGGAGCCTTGCTTTGAGCCACTAGGCGTGAATTGCTCACCGTCTGGGCCGAGTTCGGGTTTGCTCTTGCGACGCGCAAACAATTTCGAGAAGAAGCCGGGTTTCTTTTGCTTGGGTAGCGTATTAAAGTTGGGATTCGGTTTGGGCGGCAAGCGCTTGTTCAATGGCGATTGATCCGGCGTTTTCATAATGATTATTGGTGTCTGTTGCTTGCTGCCACCAGAACGGCGTTCGGGGCTCTCGGCGCAATTGTTTGCCTCAATCGAACGATTCTCAGCGTTGCTGTCCTGTTTGCGTATGCGCTTTGGCGGCAACGGTGGCACTTTCTCTTCAACGGCGGCGGTTATGTGCATCATGGGCGAGGCGTGCGGCGCAGGTCTGGGCGGCGTTGCCGGCTGGTATGGCGAGACGACCGACGCCGGTGATAGTACCTGTGACATGACATCGATTGGATCGTAATGTTGTGCGTCTTCTGGCGCACATTGTGAAGCTGGCGGCGTTGGTGGCATCATGTCTTGCATTGGTATAGACACGGGGTTCTTAAAAGCTATCTGTAAACTAGTGTAAGTTGCTGCATCATCGAAACTTTCATCGATGTGCATTGGCGGATGTTGATTACCACCATCAGCACCGGCACCACAGACGATGGCAGTTTCGTCTGAGGGCAACGAAGAATCAATGCTGTTGAGTTCATTCAGTATTGTATTGTTGTAAGTATCGCGACGCATTACATGATCGGTATAGATCTCATCCAACTCGGCGACTTGTTCGAGCAGCTCATTCAAAGTTTTATCCTCCTCCGATTGCGACTGAGTTAGCACGCTTCCCAGTGTGGGATCATGTGTTGTTGCCTGTAATTGTTGCAATTCATTTGATTTCATCCATTCGGTGATCTTATCATTTGCGGTCAATGGTCTGGGTTCTTCGATTTCCTGTTGCTGTTGCTCCTGCTGTTGTTGTTGCTCTTGCGGCTGCTGCTGCTGTTGATGTTGTTCTTGTTCCTGTTGTTGCTGTTGCTGTTGTTCTTGTTCCTGTTGTTGCTGTTGCAGCTGCTGTACCTGTACCTGTTCCATTTGCTCTAACTCACGCACTTTCTCATCAATTATGCTATCGATCTCATGTTCCTTACGGCGACGTGCCGCTTCATCGTCTTCTTCCAATTCACTATTGGGTTGTACAACCCCCTGATTATTCTCCGTTTCCGTATTCTGTTCGATCGAGTTAAGCACCAGTTCCATCGACTGTGGCGGTTGCTCTGCCGTTGGCGTATTTAAGTCAATCACCTCAATCACCGGCGGCGGCGTGCGTTCGCGTTTCGCGTCGACACCAAGTATTTGCTGAAAAATATCTTCGTCTGGCTTCCGCTTGAGATGCCGACGTAGAGTCCAAAATGTTTGCCTACCTGAGTCAAGCGGCACATATTCGAAGGGCAACGGTTCACTAAACACACCATCCGACGGTCGACGCAGCTGAACAAAGACCTGCAAATGTACAATTTTATTTTTCAGTGTGCTGAACAACACTTTCATATATGTAAATGCTCAATCACCTTCGCTGGTTCGGTTATGTCAATTGTGTGATATCGCGGTGTTTTAAACGTTATGGCAGTCTGCTTATGTACATCGGTGTGCTGGAAATCGCCGAACGCCTCCCAAACGGTATTACCGCCCTTTTCCTCATAGAAGCGCACGGCGATATCCTCTTTGGCCACTTTCTCGCACAGCAAAATTATTTGAGTATTGCCCAGCACCGTTGCGGAGCAGCTGCACAAGCGACAAATGACCAGATCGGACATGGCCTTCTTGTCGAAGATCGGCTCTGAGACAACAGGCGGCAGCGGTTGTGTGAATCGACCCTTTTGCTCGCTTTCCATAAAGACTTGAAAGCAGAGACGCACCGAATTCAAGTCGATGCTCGATGGCTGATAACGGTGTGAGAAACCAGCTGTCGGCGCGTCAAAAGATACAATAATTATTATGCTGAATATCTATCAAATTAAAGTCAATGGAATTGCTCACTTTTGAATGGATCCACGCGTATCTCCTCGCGGGCTTTCAGTGCTGCTTCGATGTCCTTCTTCTTGACGCACTGAATGCCCAGATTGCTGAACACGGCACGCATTGTTTCGCTATTAATCTCAAGCGTGCAGACGCCCTTCTTGCAGCCCTCCTTGCCCACAAGATTGTGCGGATGTGGCCTGCAATAAAATGCAAATCAGTTTAGAAATTATGCAAAGCCCACCATGCGCCTTCATTGTTGGATTACTCACCGATAGGGCGTGTCCTTGGTCACGCAAGAGACGACAACAACGGCGCGTCCCTTGTAGCCGACAATCTCAATTGTGGGATAGGTTTTGTTCTCCGGCGTCGAGTTGACACCCGGTATTGAGCCCGCTGAGCGACCTTCGCACTCATAGCGAAATCGCAGTGCTTTCCCAGCGGGCTGCTCTGTAATTTTCACAAACGGTTTCTTTCTTGCATTTTTCTGCGTTTGCTGTTGTTGTTGCTGCTGTTGTGGCTGTTGTTGCTGTTGCAGGCCATTGTAGTTGATGTTCTGTTGTTCCATCGTTGTGCCGCCAGCGCCACCAGTTGGATTTTGAAACATTTCAAGAACAGTCAAAAGTAAATTCCTCTTTTATTTTTTCAAAAACTGCAAAAAATAGAAAGTTAAATGAAAACGGTTTTTAATTGTTATGTAATCAAGCCATGTGCTTTATGATATGCGTAGACTTGTCTCTTCTGATACCTTCTAAGGTTTTAAGTTCTCTGCTTTACTTCTTTAAAATCAGCAAAAATTTATGCTTTTTCTACTTTTCTTGTTTCGATTTTCAGCTTCTTCCCGTGTCTTTGATCATGAATGTGCGTCCCAAAAATAATTCTTTCAATACGTTGCCGTCTTCACCTTCGTCTGTCTGTTCACTGCTTGTCGCACCGAAAACAAAATAAAAAAAATTTGGAATCTACACGCGACACAATAATTTGTTGTTCCTTATATACCATACACGACTGACAATGTCTCTATATGACTATATTTATATATATGAACATACGTATATGTACGTATATATAATCTTTATGAACGTACTGGCCGACGTTTGCCTTTGCTGCCACACCGTGTAAACTGTCGAGAAATACTAAAATTTTACTAACCGAAAATGTGCTGTGGAACCCCAAAAACAAATTTTTAAGGAGAGCAAATTTTCATATATGCATAAAAAATTTGTTAATTTTGTGTTTTCTTAAAAATGCTCTTAGCGAAATTTAAACATGCTCATGACGAAGCAGTCAAATAAGAAGAAGTAGCGAATTTTTGTAGTTTTGTGTTATTATTAAATATTAGAATTTCGAAACACTTTCAAAAACTTTTCAAATTACAACAAACATATAACACAATTGCCAAAGACTCCGTACAATGCCAGACGTGCGCTAATGGACATAAAACATGACCGATCGGCATACTTTATTTAATTCAATGGATTCTTATTAAAAAAAGAGAAGAGGGGCACTGAGCAGGAGGAAGCGGTGTTGTACTCAATCAGAAGCATTTAAAAATAAAATTTTGCGTAACACATGTATGAATGTGACAACTGTTGGAACTGAGTTTTTTAACAAAATCTTCACAGAAGTGCTGTGACTTTGTATTTAGTTTTGTTGTTGGCTTTTCTGACTGGCCTCCGGCGCGTTCTCTGCAATTAATTTTATTGTCTAAATTGTTGCCAACTTAATTCGATTTTTCTCTTAGTTTTTATCATGAATGAATAAATGTTACGCTATAAAAGCGATGTATCAAACAAAAGCGACCTCCTGCACAGCGCAACTCAGCGCAGCGACACATCGATCGTGCCAGACGAGACAGAACATTATTTCAGTGATATAGTATACATACACAACAAGACAAATACGACAATAAATCTGGCTGATCTAAGCGGCTGAAAATTTTCAATACAAATGCTTTGCGATGTAGTAATGACGTCCGAAGTCGCTTGTGGCCTTGATTGGCTCAAATTTGCGTATGTGTCTAGACCGAGTCATTTACATACTAGAAAATCTTTAAGTGATCATATTTTTTCTTGTGGTAGTCCTATGGGGCATTCTATACTAAAGTCACTGACAACAGATTTTAATATTTTAAACATTTAATAAAAACTGTCGACGGTTTCTTGAGATATAACAATTTGTGGCAGGTGTTCTTCTGAAAAAAAGTACATTAAAATAATTTTAAAGACGTCATT
Organism: Phortica magna; assembly: GCA_037044515.1. Taxonomy (NCBI): domain Eukaryota; kingdom Metazoa; phylum Arthropoda; class Insecta; order Diptera; family Drosophilidae; genus Phortica; species Phortica magna. The sequence continues at coordinate 81,025 of JBAMBP010002279.1, forward strand.
ATGAGCCAAAACACAAAGGTTTTGAAATTAACAGCAACGAGGAAAATCTCGAGAATCCTCGACTTTGAAATATCCTATAAATTTAATTACCTACATATATGTTACAGTTTTTAGGTGTTCTCAGACCCATTTGTCGTTTGAAACTCATAACATTTGACTAACCTCCATTGTTCTCACTCCTTTTGCCTCTCTTTTAAACTACAAATGAAAGCATAGGTTATTTTAAAAATTTTAACTTTAACTGTTTTAGTTTTTGAGATCTTTGCGTTTATACGACCGGACAGACGGAAGTAACTTAATCAATTCCGGCAACTTTGTTCTTATGTTGTATAAGTAATTTTGATAAAGATGTTTTCACAATTGTTTCATAAGATTAATAAAATATATTAAGATGGTCTATTCTGTGTATCTTTTGAAAGTATTTCACAATCAAGTTGCCGAACTAGACACCGGAAGCTCTGCCGCCATCACAAGAATATTTAACAAAAATATCATTTCTGGCGAAAAATGTCTTCTGTCATTATGTTAACCAAATCTGCTTGTCATGCGCCGTTTTTAAAACAGTTCGTCTCGCTCGAATATTTTAACATATTGAACCAATGTTCTGCATCAAAAAATGCAAATAAAACAAATTCGCAGAACCGATGTTGATCGACAAAACCAAAGACAAAACAAAATAAATAAACAAATGTTTTAAAACTAAAAATTTTGCGTCATGAGTTTCATATTAAATTTAGAACCGATTGGCCCAAGGCCAAAATTGTAATAAACTTGACGAGCCAAACTATATATTTGACAAATATAATAAAGAAGATTAGAACAAAAATTAAAACACGAATTATTAAAAAAAAAAACAACGAAAAATATAAACGATTAACACAAAGTTCAATTTAGAAAAGCCAAATCAGTATTAGAGCAATTGGTAAATGCCACGAGATTCGAATTGGTCAGACATTGGAGCAAACACTTTTAATAATCACCTGAAACTCGTAAATTGTCGTGTGTCGCTCTTATCACTCGAAGTCAATAAAAACGTGTCTCAATATTTCACTACAATTTTGTTTTTATAGTAATTCTAATCAATGTTCAATTGTATTTCAAACACTTTCGCACGCAACACCGTGCGTATACTCAATATTTTTTCGTTCTGCTCGCTGTACTCGAAAAAAATTCACTTGTCTCAATTTTTCAGTTCAGTTCGCACCGGTTTGAACGAGTTTCACTACATGCGAATTTATTGTATCTTATTATATTATTTATATTGTATTGTTTTGTATATATGCGATTATGTTTATTTGCTTCACTTGTTCTATTCGCCGAGCTAGAGCCGACGACGTCTTGTGTTCTTGCCGCTTTGTCGCGCACTGAACGCGATCGAGGAAAATCATTTGCGGAAAGACTTTCACCATTCGTCGAGTATTCGATTCGGACGCAGCTTTTCTGTTTATTTTTTTATTTATATTTTTTTTTTTATTATTTTTCTTACTTTTAACTTTTTATTTCTGCTATAAATATAAATGTAAAATTTGTGCTTGGAGCAAGTTTCGGTGAAATAAGTTGTCCCATTTTTTTGCGTTGAACACTGTTGAAATGCATGCATATTTTTCCGTTCTGCTCGGGGACTTTCAATTTATTTATTAGGTGCTCGCTGGCTCATTTTTTTCTCTTCTCAATTGTGCTTGGAAGGTGTCAATAAACTTTTGATTCTTTGCTATACAAGTGGCTGCGGAGAACTTTTAGTTTCTGCTATGTTTTTCAAAGAAAATTTTCGTAAAATATTGACAACAAAACGGTTGAAAATAATAAGCAAGGAAAGAACTTCATAATATAATAATTCCAAGATAACCTCATGTAAGGACTTTGATCACAGAGTTTTCTAAAATGCTTAGCATAAGAATGTTCTGCTAAATTTATATAATAATTGTTGTCTTATAATTGTTGGCGAAAATTATTGATTGCTACTTACTTTTATAGATCACTGAGGATTGATGCCATGTCATAAGATCACGAGTATAAAAATATCTGAAAATAAAAGTGAAACGAAGTGAAAATTGAAACAGTTTTATTCATTCATAAATCAAATACATTTTTATATTTAAATTGTGTATTGTTGGTGAACAAAAACAAATTATTTTCACATGTACATACATATAATGTATACTCGAAGGCACTTCCGTTTGAACTTGCTACGAATTCTTATGGTGGCGCCACAATTCTGGCAAACAGATTAAGCGAACAACTAATGGGCATGTGTACCCGTGTATCTTTGTATTATAATATGTATGACAATTTAATAAGAATTATAAACAAAATATATTTTTTGCGCTTTAAAAAAAAAGCATAAAACAAAAAACAGATAAGATACTATAATGAAAATTTTGCGAAATTTCCAAGAAAATCGTGACTCATGCAAGCCCAACGATCGGAAAATATGTCAGGAATGCGTTCGTGTGGCCAAGAATATAATATGTATTTAAATGGGCAGTATCCGAAACTGATTCAGTTGAGAATCATTCATAAGCAACGTGGCAGGCAATAAGTGAATATGAAAAGAAAAACAATTTTCATGTCTTCATTTTATGCATTCCACAAATGTGAATGAATGAATGTATATACACATATAACATATGATTATATATGGTATATACATACATCATGATAATAAAGAAAACACAAACAAACCAGCACGCAGATGAGTGCAATAATATTTGATGATTTATGTGACTTTAAGTAACTGCAAAATTTATATTGAAATGATTATGTAGTTCGATAAACCATGTTTTTTTGGTCAACAACTTTGGATTAATCGAGAAACTGAGATTCGCTTCATTAAGTTATATTCGTTATCAAACAATTATCAATCGTACAAAGTCTCCAATACCGAAAGTTGAAAAAATAATTAGTTAATGAAGAAATGAAACGAAATAAAATCAAATTAATTTCATAGGCCATAAACGGTAGCAAATTCGAAAGTCATCGTGCCGGTTCATTGTTTCATTGAGCTATTTAATGCGATTATGCGCCAATATATTTGTAACAAATTGGATATTATTAACTTAAATGAATGCGTTCTCAACGTCCAGGGTATAAAGGCTTGTGTCGACATGAGTGCGATAAGCTACTGTCGAATGAACTTGGACCCACGATATGACCAATCGAACAACGAACGAGCAGTAGGACTGACAGACAGACAGACAAAACGATAATGAAATAAAAATATCATAATAAAATAATATGTTGGCATTAATTCAAATGCAGTTGGTGATAACAGCACACACGCAATGATGAGCCAAAAAATAATAAAAATAACAAAAAGCAAAAATTGATTAATCGAACGCGTTCCGTTCTTCATTTGTATTTGTTGTTGTTCTGGCTGTTTCTGCCTTTGTCGCTTTTAATTTGGCCTAATCAGTCTGATACGATACGTGTTCATTTTAGTTGTTTATCGCGTATGACGTAAACTTTTTTCTTTTATCTTATTTCATTTTATTTTATTAGCTATTTAAATTTTATACAAATTACGTTTAAAAAAAACAATTTTTTGGCGCCAGCGTCGCACACAAATAACGATTATTATCGGCCAATTTAGCATGTCTTCAGAAAAGTGGCAAATAACAAATAAGATGGTAAAAAGAACATGGTAGCCGCCAAGATCAGAACAAGTTAAAACCGGCATTGGCACATAAACAAGATTTCATAGACGGACTTTGGCGAAAATATGCCGTGAAATTGTTATGTCTCGACGATGGCGTCAAATCAAACCATTTTACGATCGACCAAATGAGCGCCACCAAAGGTAAGAAAAATAGGCAACGAACGTGTTAAAGTAGTCATAGTTATAAGAAGTGCGCTCTATTATTAAAATACCACTCACTTTTACCACTAATTTACTCCACGCCCATTTTCTAGTGCCGCTCCTATTTTTCTTTATCTTAATAGCCCTCATGCTAATCAATGTTCAATATTGAAGATTCCAGAGATATGAAAATTCCGATTGTGGCTACAAGTTCTCATTTTAATAGTCTTATTCCTCGCTAACAACAAAATTGTTAAGTTTTAAGTCAATTAGAAAATAAACAAATTTAAGCACTTATAATTTTTCAAGACCCTTCTATGGGAGATATCCCATCTATGGATCAGACATTTGTGATACTAATATTATTCAGTTTTTGTGTGTAAAATGACGAATTACTTCTTTCTAGCATATGAAGAAAACACACATGTACTTTAAATAGTCGATGATGTCTCTTTCTGAGTGTTAAAATCTTCACGACAAAGTTAAAATGTTATTCGCTACGTGAAGATTGTTAACTCAATAAAAGACTGGTAAAAATAAAGTTTAATTTCTATGATTTTTTTTATCACAACTTATTAATCTCTGATCTGCAATATCAACAGTATTTTTTTTAGGCACTGTGTAATTAAAATTGATTAAGCTTAGTTTTATTGTATAAGCACTCTTCACAATGGTTTCACAATCTAAGCGAGACTCAAATGATAAATAGTTATTCCTCTGCGTTTGAGCTACACTTGAAATTTTGAGCACAGCTCGTGTGGGACCATTCGACACCTATTAAACTGAAATTAACATAACTAAACTCGACTTTTACAATTTCGTTTCATTTGCTGATCTGGTTATTCAAGCAGTGGTAAAATAAATCATAAACACTTTGAAAACCCAACTGTTAATCCTACAAAAAGCTCTACTACGAAGCGTACTTTAATTTCTTGCGAAAATTGAATTACTTGTAATTTTTATTTTTTTAATGCTTACAAAACATTATGGTTTCGTTTGTTTTGTTTGTTGTGAGTTTTTGTTGTTGCAGAGGTTTTGTTTTAATAGTACTTATCGCTATAAATATTTAATACTTGTCAAACCACATGAG
>JBAMBP010002280.1:0-71862 GCA_037044515.1 Phortica magna
AAAATCCCATATGAAATATATGAAAGTGCTTTTTTTGTGAGCTTGGGACGAAAATCACCCCTCAAACCAGAAAAATGTCGATCGCAATCGATGGTAACATAAGTAAGGATAGATGTTAAACAAAACGAAGTCCATCCGGAGTATAAAATTAAATAACAAAGGCCTTAAAATTAAGTTTTTCGGTAACTGGACTGTTCTTTTGACTGCTTATGGTTTTATGACCACAACTTTGCTAAAACTTACTTTTTTACTATGAAATTACACATAATTTTAAAGGTAAAACTTCAATGTATAATTCTTCCAAATATACTTCATTGATTTTTCATTTCGTTCAGAAGTTACATTCACTTAAAGTGCAAAAGAGGTACTGGTTCTTTTAAGCTGCGGGCGACTGTAGTTGATGTATTATGTTCACCACAACCCAACTAACACGTTTGTCGGCACGGCATTCGAAAAAGCATTCAACTCGCTAATAATGTTGCATCTGATCATGCTTGTAGCAGCGGTGTTGTGCGGGGCTCGGTTGTTTGCACACGCAATTGCCGAAATGCAATAAATTAATGAAAATAATATATGTGCTTTCTGTAATCCATTTTTCGCTCAACAATATGAAGTTTTGCTTTATACTTTTCTTGTTGCATTTTTTTTGCGTTTTGCTCTTTTTATGCTGCATACTTTTTGGCTTGCAATTTTTGCGGTTACACTGAAGTGAAGTGAAGTGAAGTAACGAAACGAAACGGAAAATGCAAAATCTGCGCTCTACAAAAACAAACAAGAAACAAAAACAAAAAAAAAAAACACAAACACACAAGTAAAGCGGAAAAAACGAACTAAGCCATTTCAATTATTTATTGCATTATTATGCCATCTCTTTTGCTCCTGAGCACGTTGTTTCTTCAACGTTGCCCTCAACTGGATTTCAACAGACAACGAGACAATGAAAGGCGCCTCGCCCGTACAAGTTGTTGCAGCCATGAAGAGATCAACTCAATGCTGCTTGGCGCCAATGGCACATGTAACGGCGCAGAGACGGCGGCAGCAGCAGCAACAACAACAACAGCAGCAACAACAACAACAACGTGCAATGAGCAGGTGAAATTCGGCAGCTGCAAAAATTCACAATGGCGTCTGTGCTCAGTGCTGTATGGAATTCGACAACTCTTTCAATTGAAGAAGCCACGTCGAGTTTTTGGTTAGTGACCGTCCATCTGTCCGTCCGTCTGTCCGTCCGCACGACCATTCATTCGTCCGAACGTCTGTTCATTTGTCGGACAATCTACCTATGGGCTTGTGTGTGCGTGTGTGCGTGTGCGTGTGTGTGTGTTGGCGCATATGTAAAAACATTTGCACAACTTGATGTGTTCCCAAAGGCTTTTTGGCATTTTTGATTTTATTTGATGATTTTTATTGTTCGTGCAAATAGTTATCAAGGCACTTTGCAGTTCATTCATGTGAAAAATTTCGTTTGTTAACCTTTTTCTTTATTATCATTTTTTCTGATTTTTTTATTTGGAACATTTTTTGTTAGGAACATAAAATCCTAAATAAATATTTCATACGCGACGGCGTCGGCGTTGCGTCGTCCTGTTTTGTTAGATAGACAGACAGACAGAGGGACAGACAGAAGGACAGACTGCGGGGTTAGTTGGACAGATGGACGGACAGTGGCAGTGGCAGTGTGTGACAGTGGAAATAACAAAAGTTACAGGAATGCAGCAAAACCGAAGCCAAACAATGAACACAATGAGAGAATGAACTGCGCTGAGTGAATGAATGAACGACCGAGCGAGCGAGCGAGCGAACAAGTGAATCAGAAGTGTGTGAGTGACTGACTGAGTGACTGACTGAGTGAGTGAGTGAGTGAGTGAGCGCATGAATGGGCAAGTGTATGAATGTCGATGATTGTCTTGCCACAATGCTTGCAAAATGAAAGCAAAAAGAAAAACGACATTAAGAAAATTCCTTCTCATTTTTTAACATTTTCTTTATGAAAAAAAAAGCAAAAAAGAAAATGAAGCGAAAATAAAAATAAAAGCAATTGTGAAAGTTTGGCGTCTTGCCAAATACAAACGGTCCAATTCGTGTACAGTAACACGCCGCGAGCGTTATCCGACGTCAAGCCCGGAAATGGGCATGCCGTGTGCCGGAAGCGGACGTCCACAGGCTTTTCGCCGTTCACCGTTCGCCGTTCACCGTTATCTTCAACGCACTTCACTCTTCCCTTCCCTTTCCAGCACATGCATGCATATATGTATGTATTTGTCAACAGTCAACATGTTTCTGCCCTCCTTTTCAACTTCATTTAACACGTGCGCCATGAGGCATTCCACCACCCCACCGCCCCACTGCAACTGCAACTGCAACGCGGTTTGCGCTAACGAGTGCTCACTGTTGTTCGTTTAATGCTCTCAATGTTGTTGTTGTTGCTGCTGCTGCCGCTGTGTTCAAATGTGTGTTGCATGTTTGCTCTGCCCTGCAATGCATGAAGTCTACAACAACAACAACAACAACAGCAGCAAACAGGAAGCACAGCAGAAGAACATCGTCGACACGGCGCGTGTGCCTTCGCCGCTGCAAAGATGTCCAAGGAGCCAAACGAGCCAAACACTTCAGACGCTAACAACTGAAACTGTGACAAAGCCACCTTTCAAAAGGAGACAGCACCTACAACAACAACAACAGCAACAAGAAGAATAAGCAGCACTAAGCAAAAACAACTAACAACTAAGGAGAGCAAACGAGAAAAGGAAATAAAAATAAACGCAATGAAGTTGCAACATAAGCTCATCATCATCATCAACATCAACATCAGCATCAGAATCAGAATCCGAATCAGTTGCACTAAGAATAACACAAACAACGCCGAAATGTCAAAATGCCGAGTGTCAAGTGTCAAGTGTGTCGAGTGGCAAAATACTAAAATGCTCAAATGCTCAAATGCAACACAGCAAAAGTTGCAACGCAAAAAACTCACCAACACAAAAACAAAAACAAAAGGGAAGCAGTAAGCACATACCTTCGGCCTTGCTGAAGCTTGTATACTCTGCGCGCGCCTTTTTCTGCCACGCCCATTTTTTCTTCTAAGTCGTATTTCTTTTTATCTTAGAGGCTCACATAACAATTTTCATTCTTAACCCCCATTGGGCACCAGAGACTGAGAATGTATTGATTTTGGCTAAAAGTGGGCAGTGCCATGCCCATTTTGACATGAAAATAGTTTTAACGCATCCCTGTGAACATAAGTATGAAGTTTCAAGGCAATTGATTAAGGAATAAAAAAGTTGTTCATGCAAGGACTTAAACGTTTTCAAGACCCCTCAATGGGAGTTGCCCTTTCTGAGGTGACATCCTTCATACAACGACTTTAACATTGTAGACTCGTCTTCTTCCTTTTGTGTGGGATCCGATCATGTTAATTCCGATCAATGATCTATGGTTCTGAAGGAGAAGCCACTCGATAGTTTCAAAATTATTAGAGGAGACATACACAGACAGTTCGACTCCTCTTGTCAGGGTGATCAAGCACACGTTAGCGAACGTACCCAAATTACGTGCCCCATTTTGGTAAGTCTTTTAGCCCCCTCCCCCCCTTGCATGAGAAGAGATATCAAATTTACCTCAGCGTAACATTTCATAGAGCCCCTCCCCCCGTAAATCGGTCACGTAATTTGGGTACGTTCCCTTAGATGTTACAAGCCACATGACAAAGTTCAAATACTTTTCACTGCGTGAAGAGCATAAAAATAAGTCAAAGCAGCGCCAAGAGTTGAGCGTATCTATGTGTGCTTCTATGTATGTGTGTATGTATCAAAATAACATGAGCCCTGCACGCCGCTCCTGCCCTAAGCCACAACGGTACATCTCCATGTCTCAGTGACCGAGACCAGGCGCACGTAGTACGACTGTCGAAACTGTCAATCGCTCACACGCACAGAGACTCCCACACACACACACACACATGCATAGAGGCATACACACAAAGGGTGTGCCAAAACACAGGCATGATTTGGCTGCTGCATTATGTAATAAGTACAAATAACAACATCATATACTCCTATGTAGCAAAGAGCCACGCAATACATACAACAGTTGAGCATTAAGCACCAAGCAAAAATGCGAGTTTGCTGTATGTAGCACTGCAGCGCTCATTCACATAGGCGTGTATAATGTTTTCGCGCATAATTGAAGACTTTCATGTTGTTTTGGAACACTCTTCCTTTAGATGTTGCTATTTGTGTGCGTGTGTGTGTGTGTGTGTGTGTGTGTGTGCGTATGTGTTTTTGTGAAACTTTTGACAACTTTTCGGCACGCAAAGAAGGCATTTGAAACATGCACAAACATGTTCACGCATTCACACATACAACAACGCCAAAGTGCGACGGCGGCAAGTAAGCGAGCGAACGTGAGCTTAAAATAAAGGCGTAAGCGACCAAAGCGAAGCGGCAAAAAATGTTGTTGTTGTTGGCATGGTACGTACTACGTACAAATATGATGGATAGCGGAGGACGGTTGTGCAGGTGGCAAGAAGAAGAAGAAGCAGCGGCATAATGGCAAGGGGGGGGCAGTAGGGCAGGGGCAGCAAGTCAGAAAAGCGTGTGAATGAGTCGTTTGCCAACGAGTGTTTGAAATATATTTTTGGAATTTGACGCACATCTCTTCATGCTTCAACAACAACAGCAACAACAACAGCAAAAACAACAACAGCAACAACAACAACAACAAGAGCAACAAGAGCAACAATAACAATAACAATAAGAACAGAAACATTTCATTCTTGTTGGTTGCTCTCAAGAAGTTAGGTGATAAGATGAGTTGCTTAGAGGCAGAGGCAGAGGCAGAGGCCTGGGTGCACAAGTGACTAAGAGCGGGCCGAGCGAGCGGGAGGCAGTGCGGGTGAGAGGGACAATGGCACATTGTTACACAATGGAGAAGCTAAAAGTGAAAGTGTCAAATTTTGTGCGCTGACGCGAAACGAGCTGCGAATCGTAGAACATGCTGAGTGGGCGGCTGGGCGGTCGGCTGTGACTGTAATGTGACTGTGGAACAACAACAACAACAACAGCAGCAGCAACAACATCAGCAACGCGGCACGTCTCAAAGCAGACTTGAAGTCAAATTAAGAAAATTGAAATTGTAAAACTTTTGCGTTCTACGAAAGAATTCTTGAAAGTGCTCTCGAATTCACACACACACACACACACACACACGCATACACGTGCACACAGTGAGCGGCGCTGGCAAATGTTGCTGTCGCTTGTTGCTGTTTGTTGTTTGTTGTTGTTGTTGTTTGCTTCTGTCGTCAGCCAATTAACGCAAATATCTCCATTTGAAAAAGAGACATTCTGCGCTGAACAAGCAGAAAAAACTTTGATGCCATCGATGCTGTCATTTAACTTGACAATTTGACTCGACTTGACTTGACTCGTCTCGACTTGGCTTGGCTTGGCGTGAGTCGCTTAGCAACTTATCTCGAATGCACGCCTTTTTTGTGCTCTGTTGAAAAAAAAGCACATTTCTTCATACTTCAATACAACAAGAAATTCTTCAAAGTTCGAATTAAGTGGCTCAACTGTGCACAACAACAACAGTAACAACAACATCAAGAGTGACAATGAGTTGCAAATTTAATAATTCATGGCGTCTGACATGGCCAACAACAACAACAACAACAACAACCTCAAATGTTTTGTGCGCCTTAACCCCTCAGCACCTTCACCAACGGCCCACAACTGACCCCAGTCTCTGCTGGGCCTCCCCCGCCCCGACCGGCCGAGCATGTGCTGCGTCAGACAACCGGAGGCCTAAGTCAATGAGCGCTCTGCCATTTTCATCAGCAAACACAATAAAAAATATAATAATAAAAATAATAATAATAATAATAATAACAATAACCTCGAGCATTGCAAAAAATTATGCTTTTATTAAAATTTTGCTGGTTTTGCTGTTGTTGCTGTTGTTGTTGTTGTTGTTTGCTGTTCATTGCTGCGACCATAAATTCGCAACTTGCAACACCCAAAAACAACAACAACAACACCAGCAACAACGACAAAAATAACAAAACAAAAGCCAAAAAAAAATAAAACATGAAACTTGTTTATATGGAAATGCAAACTTATATATGTATTGTACATGTATATATATATGTATGTGTGTGTGTGTGTATGTATACTTTTTATGACTCGTTCAAAACGGTCTTCATTTACTCAGCACAGGTATGTGTGTGCGTGTGTGTGTGTGTGTGTGTGTGTGTGAGTTGCCATCGGATCGGTCTGGGCTTACCATATTTTGCGCTCGATTATGGCAACTATGCTCGATACACCAGCACAGCAGAGGATAACATAGGGCAGGACAAGCGGGACGACGCGATGCCAGGAATCAGGCCAAACACATAAAACAAAACATAATAACAGAAAACAAAAGGAAAGAGGAAAGAGGAAAACGAGAACAAAAAACCATAAAACAAAAACAACAACAACAACAACAACAAAAACAAAAGCAAACAAAGTGAAAAAATCACAGAAAAATATTGAGCACATTTATAGAAAATCAACGAGGCGGCACGCAGCATGTGGCAGTGCGGGCAAAGGGCAGGGGGCAAGGGGTGAGCGGTGAGCGACATGTGCATTCAAAGAGACAAAGAAGAAAAAGAAGTTGTTGTGAAGGCGGCGGCGACGCAGGCGACCAACAACAACAACAACAAGAACAACAGCAACAGCAACAACAACAACAACAGAAAATATATATTTGTCATGACCTCGAAACGGAAACAATCGAAAGCGCTTTTGTCAAACACATGAAGCTGACCGGGCCGAATTTTATTGAACACTCAAACAGAACGGATTGCTTTGGTTTGTCATTGAACAGCAGGGTGGCGGGGGGTTGGGTGGGGTTGAATGGGCTTGGTTGGGATCGATCAGACAGGCCATGGAATGCACTGGGCTGAGCTGAGCTGAGCTGAGGAAGAGTGTGAGCCGTGCTGTGTCGGATGTGTCCTAGACCGAGCCAATTGTTTGCGTCCTTGCAGCATGCTGTGCGCTGCACTGCCCTCCCCTGCCCCCACCAGCCGATGTGCTGCGCTGTGCATGTCATGTTGCAATCAAATTTAACGCTCAATTTTTATAGTTAAACACACAAAACAATAAAAAGTGAAGTAGAAGAAGAAGAGCAACAAAAAGCACTATTGTTATTGCACGGTTTGTGGCAACAAACGGATCCCTTTAAAAGATAACAACACCAACAACAACAACTGCAAAAGCGCAACGTGTAATTTTAATGGCATGTCGTTTTGTTAACCGCAAAAATTACACGAATCGACTTAACTTGCAACGCGACGCAACGCGACGCAACGTGACGCATGGCACCGCAAGGCAAGGCATGGCAAGGGGCGCACAGGGGCACGCAATGTCGCTCAGATGAGCTCAACTCAATGCAACTTCACTTGACTTGAGCTATGAAAATATTTTTGTAATTTCAATTAAAAACTCTCACACAACGCGAACGTCAAGACAAGCCAAGCCGAGCCAAAGGAGCGCAGAGCACAGCAGCAGGACCACACCACACCAGAGCAGAGCAGAGCAGAGCAGAGGGGAGCAGAGTTGAGTAAAGCAAAGTAATTCAGAGCAGACAAACGCAAAAGGGAATGTTGAAGCTCAACGAAAGCAAAAGCAAACGGCAAAAGGCAAAGGGGCTGGTGGTGGGGGTGGGGGAGTGTGCCCATGGAATGATGAAGAATCGTGGCAGAACTTCAGGCGCATGCAACTGCAGACGAAGTTTATAGCGTTGAAGCACAATGAATGGCGCCGGATGAGCACGTTGGAAGATGGTCTGAGGCGCTCGTGCGGTCGTAAATGCTGCCCTCATCATCATCATCATCATCATCAGCAGCAGCAACAGCATCATCATTATCACTGCCAGGACCAATTTTACTAAATAGTTTCACACACAAAGTCATGAGTTGCTGTGAAATACGCAAGGGCATGAAGTGTTGCTTTGGCATCGCCGCCAGAGTGGAAGCCTACGCACATGCTTACTTACTTCAAGGAGCAACGTGGGGCCGTCAGACATGCCCCCTTAGTGATGAGCTGTAATTTTAGTGCAATGATTGAAACCTGTGCTCAAAAATACCAACAACAACAGCAACAACAACAACAACGACACACATGAACAACAACATGACCGACCTGATCATTATATACAGCAGTGTGTTCCTAAAGCACATAACTGTATATCACACAGTAACAGTTATTGTGAATAGCTCATAAATCACTTACAATTTAACAACAACATCTACAACAACACAACAACCACACACACACAAACACAAACACACACAGTAATACAAAAAACATAAGAAACAACAAAAAAAAATGACATTACAGAAATCACAAGCTATCAAAAAATATTACAATAATACCATCACCAGCTCTGTCTCTTTGTATGTCCGTCCGTCCGTCCGTCCGTCCATCCGCCTCCCTGACTGCCGCCTGTGTTGGCCACATGCTGATGCCGCTGCGCCGCACTGCAGCTTTCACGAACAGACTCCTCTGTGCGACGACTCAACTTCCCCGCTTGAGTTGCTTGCATGTTGACCTGCCCCAGCATTTCCCCTCTTCAAGATTTACACTCAATGTCCGCAAATTCACCACAGCGCAAGCAGGCGGCACTGCTGTTGCTGTTGGTGTTGGTGTTGGTGTTGGTTCGCCTCATGTCTCCGCAGCACTTCTGCGCAGTACAACAACATTTGCATTCACGAACGCAAGCAAAAACAACAAACAACGACTCAAAACACGATTCCCAGCAGAAACATGCGGCCGGGCCGTCTGTCCTAATCTAAACCGCTCCTTGTCTAGTTTATACATGTGTGAATACTATGACTATAATCTTAAAGACCCCAAAAAGCGTTTGCATTGTTCATTTGTCGCTTGTCCCACACTAAGCCTTACAGGTGTGAGGATGGGATGAAATGTATTGCACTGGAACGTCACCTGCTGCACTTAGCATCATCGTTGGAGGTCCTGAGAATGCTATATATGACTAAAGGCAATTTTATTACTCACTGATATACGAATACAATTTTTCTTTAATTCGACTTATCTAATCACGCTATGTGATGAGCCCAATGGGTCTGCGACTGATTACACTTATGATGGATCATATTGTCTTTACAACTTAAACCTACCCACATGATATATTAAAATGTATAACAGACGAAATCTATTTTGTATTCTCTCTATATACAGTTGTGGTCAAAATATTAGTATTGCTGTAAAAATGCTTTGTTTTTCCTAACGTCTTTCATAGTCTGGTCTCATTTATTACACATTTATTGCATATTAAGAGCTTAACATAAATTGTATTGTATTGGAGACGTGTTTGACTATAACCTTAGATTGCAAATATATTTACACCTTGTACCTTATGATACAAGATTACATTAGTTTTGTGCACATCAAAAATATCCGTGAATCCAAAAAGTTGGCGTGGCAGACCTTATAAAGTACACATATCCCTGATCAGTATCAAAAGCGAAGTTGATTTAGCCATATTCGTCTTTGTGGAATTTTTTGGTTCCCCTCCTGATCTTAGTTTAGGAGTGAGAGGCAAATAACCGAAGCGTCCCCAAGTAAAAAATTATAAAAGTCGTATTTCTTCGTTTGTCTTTTGAAGTGTGTATTGCTGACTTGAAGCCCAACGAGATAGAACAGAAAATATAGGCTAAATTAAAAACACTTATATCTCAGGAGCCATATATCGACGAAAATTAAATTTTGCATGTGTGCTATTGGGACGGATTATCATAGATAGAAAAACTTTATATCTCTGGAACCAGTTGGTCTAGAATAGTAAAAACTGGTATGTATAATATTGTCTTTATTAACTTTCCCAAACATACCTTCTTAAGGTCCCTTTCGAAATAATAGTCGTGTTGGAGGAACTTTTTTAAAATTCTAAATTGGAAGGGATGAATCGTTCCCTTCACAAGTTGATAACCCATTCGAAAACTTCTAGGTCTCGCAGCAAAAGGATGTGGTACTCATCATACTGCTGGATGCACTATTATTATGTTGACCGCAGCTATACATACAAACTTTAGCTATATATTATTTTGTGGATCATCCATGGCCCGAACTTCTAACTAAACAAAAAATTTACGTATAGTGAAAACTCACTTTGTCGGACAAACACTGTTACCGTGATTTGCTTCGATGTCAAGATATGTCACAGTACTTCCACTACACTGCAGAGATGCCCTGGCCACATTCTATCGGCATTCCTTGGCTGAAATTTCCAGATTAAGTAAAAAGACTGGCGATTGAATGCGATGCGCACAAGGTGACTCATGCTAATAAGTCTAAGTAATAAAAATATTTCTTTACATAAGTACAATAAGACATCAGCGGGTTTTATCATTGCTTTAAGGAGCTTTGCATTTTCTTATCAGCAGTAACTGAAATCTTACTCAACTTCTCCGTTCTGCGCTACCTTCGTGAGTCTACAGTGGATTAGCGGCCTGACACAACGGTTTTGGGTGGACGGTTGACACGGATTCAAATTTAGTCTCTGACCACACATGGCTATGAGTTGGGGCATAGATGGCATAATGCAAAAAAATTTCACCCACCGGGTCAACTTTAACTTAGACATAATACACAATTTTTATACCCTGTACATACTGTACCAGGGTATATTCTGTTTGTTTGGCCGAAATGTATGTAACGCATATAAGGAGGGGAGGGGGACCCCATAAAGTATATATATTCTTGATCAGGATGACAAGACAAATTGATTAAGCGATGTCCATCCGTTCGTCCTCACCAATGGTTCTCGGAAACTATAAAAGATAGAGACTTGAGATTTAGAGGATAGACTCGTGATGCTCGGCAACAGATCAAGTTTGAACGGTTTTGAGCCACGCCCACTCCTTCACGCCCAACCAGCTACGCCCACTTTTTGAAAAGGCTATAACTTGAATACCAGAAGTGCTAGAACTATGAAAACTGGTATGTAGACTAAGTATATAAGTTTTTATAAAACTGCAAACTACAATTTCCCCCCCTCCCCTTTATTACTCCTCAAAGAGTGTTTTATTGTTAACTACTATATTTTCAAAACCATTAAAGGTACGGACCTGAAATTTTGTGTGTACACTCAGTAAATACATATTCTTAAGACTGCATACCAGAAAATACCCCTCTGTATTTAGGACTACCCCTCAAAGACCATCAAACTTAAATTTTTTGTAAATTCCACTTCTTTTTTTACAAAAATTTGTATATCTCCACAACTATAACAGATACAAACCTTAAACATTGTATGCAAGCTAACGAAATGTATGTCTTAAAAACTGCATACAAAATTTTTCTTCCCTACCCTTTATTACCCCTCAAAAAGTATTTGCATGTAAATGCCTATATCTCCGAAATTGTTAAAGGTACTGACCTGAAATTTTGTGAGTAGAGAAAGTATATATAACCATTTTGTATTTGGACTATTCATTAAAGGCCCGCAAACTTAAATTTTGGGTAAATTCCAGTTTATTTTTATTAAAATATGTATATCTCCACAACTATGAAATATACATGTCTGAAATTTTGTATGCAAGTTCAGTTAATATACGTCCTTTGAAGTGCATACCGAAAAACACCCCTTTATTTCATGGCTTTCCCCCACAGAGATCAACAAACTCGAATTTTTCGAAAATTCCTTACTTTTGACTGATTTTTGTGATATTTGTAACACCATTAAAATGGGTGAGGGTATGTGCAGGGTATTATATGGCTAAGTATACTCAACTATACTGCCCTTACTAGTTATATTTCAAATTAGTTTTTTGGTTATTTTTCTCTTTTTATTTTTATTTGTATCTTTATTTATTATTATATTGTTTATATTGAATAATTTGAAGTTATTTATAACAGAACATTGTTATTAGAATAAACATAAACATAACATTTTTGCATCATTAACGAGATCACGATTGTCTTCTTGGCCAACAGGTTTATGCATTTATCCCAATCCACTTTCCGCTTTTACTGTTCACCACTAACAGTGATGCCAACTATTCTGAAGCCAACATAGCTGAATTCAGCAAGATTATAAGTAAAAATGGCTGTTGTAAAAAGACAAAACAGCTGAAAAAGAAGCTGACTAAAAATTATACCTTTTAAAAAGCGAAAAAAGTCGAGAGCCTTCGTGAAACATGTCTGGTGATTTGTCAGTTATGCATCGTGAGAGCAGAGAGAATCGCTTAGTCTCCCATGTACTCGTTTGCATTTCTCACAAATCACTCAAATTTTGGGCATCATTTCATGAAATTTCGAACTCGATTTTTTTGTGATTTTTGATTATAATTACTATATGGGCTCGTTGCTTCCGCTGATTCGGCGACATTTCGGTGGTTGGTATGCGGCGATTTATAAAATTTATGATTAACAAGCATGTGTTTATTAAGTTGTGAATTATAAGAATATATATATTTTCGATTCCCTCATGTTTAATTGGCTTATGTAACTCGCTCACTGCCACAGGTCCTACGTAATAAAGGAATGGCTCCTAAGTAGTGTGTGTATTATGCGTCGTAAGATTAGGAATGCTGAAAGTAGAACCCGGTCGTGCTCGCAAGAACTTATTTTTTGCTAGGTTTTGTCTGTAAGCCCGTATTCCTAAGGGCAGGCCGTGACCGAAACACCGACCCAACATAGCTTGATATCAATTTAGCTACTCATATCGCCAATGGAACTTAGGACGCACACAAAAAAAATAAATAAATAATTAAAATATACGGCAGCTGTAATTCAAAATAAAAAAAGATTCTTAAAAATGTCAAAAATTGTGGCTGTCGGTTATGAGACATTCGAGTCTGACAAATTGCCGAAAATGGCCAATTTGGCAACACTGATCACTATCTTGACCCACGCCACAATTCTCCTCAGCATTTGTGCTCATTTTGTGCAAATTCATATTGAAAGCTTTTACTCAAAGTCTGCAAAGTAAATTTCACTCAATCACCTTTAACAGAGGCACGCACTGTTAGGCACCATTAAGCAATGTTAGCGTTGCTGTGTAACCACAATGTGCAGAAATTGAGTGAAAAAGCGCTGCGCTGTTAATGAGCTGTCAAGTTACTGTGCAACTGTTAAAACGTTTCTAAGACGGATTGAAAGCCTTTCACCGCTATTACGATGTGTATAGGTCAGGTCGTTAAGGTCGGGCCGGGGAGGTGGAAAGTGGCTGCTTAATAAACCATGATAGCTGTGCCACCCACACATATACACACACACTAACACACATAATCTCACAGAAACACGCACATTTATATATGTATATATTGTTTTGCTAGCCACACACACACACACACAGACACACACACACACACACACAAAGGCACGTACAAAAACTCAGTCATTTGCTGCATACCCAAAAGCGTTCTTAAAGTTTATTTTTTAAGTGGACGACGACATTGACGTCGAAGCAAAAAACGAAAAAAAAAACATAACATAATATAAAAAAAAATAAATAAGAAATAAAATGAACGCAACAAAAGGAAAACATGAAAGAAAAAGCATTAAGAACAAACGAAATTATTGCATTTTTTCCTTTTGGCTTATTTTTCCTATGGCTGTGCTCTTTCTTTGCACTCACACTCACACACCCACACTCATGCTCTATCTCTATCTTGCTTGCTTAACCGTACGCTTGCTTTGGCCTCGCTGCGCTGCACTGCGCTGTGCTGCGCTGCATTAAGTTGCTATGCGTTGAGTTGCGTTGCGTTGCGTTGAGTTACGTTGCCTGGCGTTGCGTCGCGTTGCATTGCGTTGCTTTACGTTACGTACGCTTCGTTGATTTCTTAAATTAACTGGCAGACAGAAGATATAAAATACTTATGTATATACAAAATATAAATAAATACATTGCAATGTAATACAAGCGGAGCAACTTGAGTAGTTCGTAAACCACATTAAAGGCGCGTCAATTTGTTGAAAAGCAACATAATTTGTTTGATCAACTTGAAGCAAAAACTGTACGACAACAATCTGTTATGCGACTAAGCAGCCAGTCAGTCGAGCAAACACAAACAACCAACCAAGCAAGCGAGCACAAAGAACATATATGTACTTAGACATATGTGCCATGTATGTTCGTATATAATTTTCTATGGTCTGAAAATTCGTCTTTTATGTGAAACTAAGCTTATTTGAATCTCACACATCAAACACTGTAATCCGCAGCTAAATTTAAAAGTGATCTTTACTGAAAAGCATTTTTGGCTTTGCCAAATCTCATGAAGTCTCATACAGATTTACAAGCGCCGACATTTTGAACGCCGTTACCACCGTCGCCGTTGCCGCCTTTGCCGCTGTTACCACTGCTGTCATCGTCAATGCCGCGCTGCCAATGGTTTGTAAGCAGCGCAGCTTGCAAACATTTCTCGTGATGATGGCTTTGTTTGCTTTTGCTTTTGCTGTTGTTATAGTTGTTGCTGTTGCTGTTGTTGTAGTTGTAGTTGCTGATGTTCGTGTTGATTGTATTGTATTGGTTTTGGATTTAGATTTTGAGTTCAGCTTGCGCCCTTTTGATGCGTGCCGTTATATAAAAGCAAAACTCATTTCGAATGCGCATTGTTGCAACTTTTATGCTTCGCTTTGTCTTAACGCGTTCGATTTTCTACTTTTTTTTGTTGTGCACAAATTTTTGTACTACTTTTGTTTTGTTTTTTGCTTTTTTTTTGCTTTTTTTTTTTTGCTTCCTGTCATTTAGTGCAACTTGTTGTATGCTGCGCGCGAACACACGCACACACACACACACAGGCACACACATACGACATACGGTATACGGTATACGGCACCCGTCTACGGCATTCGCGTCGCACCTAAATGTATGCTGCATAATTTAGCGCTCGAAGTCAATGCCGTGTTTTCCCCCAAGTTTAATTAAATTTTGCGCTCTTGAGATCAAGAGACGCCAAGAGGCTTCGACGAGGCGTTTTGTGTGGCATTCGATAGCATTGCGCGGCGTTGAGTTTCCAAGTGAGGTAAGAAACGCTGCCAACGACAACTAATGCCACTTCAGCACATGCACAGACACACACGCAGACACACATGCATGCACACTCATATGTTTGATTGTATGTGTGATACATACATACATATATGTGTGTGTGTGTGTGTGTGTTGTGAAAGGCACGCGGTATGCTACCGCACATACATATTGTTTGGACTTATTGGAACTAACACACACAGAGAGACACTCAGACACACACACATACACACATACACACGGACACATACAAATATTTACCACATTTTGCCTTCCACTTGCTGCAATTGCAGGTGCGCAACTTTAATGCCACATTTTCATTCTAATCAATGCTATTGCACCGTATTCCACATGTGTGTGTGTGTGTGTGTGTGTGTGTGTGTGTGTGCATGCGGTTTTGCTCACCGGCAAAACGATGCTTTTGTCAGTTAGTCAGTCACTCACTCACTCATTCACCCATCTATTGATTAGATCTCACACACAGACACAATACACTCTCAATTCGAATAAGAAGGTAAGGTGAGCGACGCCGCCAACAGCTCAGTGGAGCTCGATAGCGTTTAATGTTCATGGCACTGCCTGCACTTTAATGAGAATTCCAATTTCAAGTTGTTTGTTTTCATTTCTTTTCTTTTCTTTTCCTTACTTACTTTTTACGTTTTTGTTTTCGTTTTTGTTTTCGTTTTTGTTTTCATTTATGTTTTTTTCTTCCTTTTCTCCTTTTTTTGTTTTTGGCTGTCGAATAATTGAAATTTAATTTAAGCGAGGCCAAGCGTAAGAACTTAGGGCGCAAAAGGCACTCATGGCATGAAGCGTCGAATGGCGCAGTTGGTTAAGTAGAACTGAGTGTGAGCAGGCAAGCAAGCAAGCAAGCAGCAAGCAATAGAGAACCGTTAATCGAACATGTGAAACGTAAACAAGAGCAAAATCAAAACAAAGGACACAATTAAAAACGCTTTAAACAAAGAAAGAAAACAACAAAAAGAAAAAAGTGATGAAAAGAGAAAGGTGAAAAGAAGAGAAGGAAAAGAAGGCAATAACTCTTTATCGACAAACAAAAGCTGAGTGGCCGTGAAACTGCATGGATGCCAAAAAAAACATAAGTGGCAACACTTGACGCTGTGCCTGCCCACCAGTAAAATAAAGTTATAACAATGCATCGACATACTTATTATTTTAAAACTGTTAAGTAAATAAAATAAACATATTATTTGACACTTTGCCTAACATGTTTGCGCATTGACACCTGTTTCTTTGCTACATCACAACCCACCACCCACCGCCCACTGCCAAGCTGTTTAACAAAAACAAAAGCATGAAAATCACAAAACTGAAGGGCTGGCAAGCGAAGGCAGTTGATAAAAACCAACAGAGACCGAAACAGTTATGAATACCGCAAATACAAGTAAAATTTCGTTTTGTTAACGAGCGTTTAACTAAAAGCAAACTTCAATTTTATGCCAAGTGAACCGGACAAAAGTTGGCATAACGGCATGCCAAAGCATAGACAAGAGCAACGCAGCGCAGCGCAGCGCCGCAAGACGCAAAGCAACGTCATGAATCATGCCAAGTGTCGCTGCACCAGAAAATGCCAACACATGCCATACTTCGACAACAGACGGAGGGACGGACAGACGAATGGAGAGAACGGTCGAACGAATCGGCGCTGCCATTGCGCGGCTTCGACAGCGACAACGACCTCATTGTTCTCGACGTTTTTCCTTCATCCTTCTTTCTCGCTCTCCTTCACTCACTCTCGTGCAGTCATTGGGTTAGCCGCAGCCGCAGTCGCTGTCTCTGTCGCTGTCTCTGTCGCTGTCGTTTCGCTGCCACGTACAATAGTTGCTTACTCTCTCTGTGTGAAACCTTTAATTTGTTATTGTGTTTTATGTTTGCGTTTGCGTTTGTGTTTGTGTCGTCGACGTTGATTCTTGGCAATGGTTTCTGACCATGCTGCATTTTGCAAGCCATGACCATTGGGGATCGGTTAAGCGCGTGTTCGTCGTTTTCATTCTCTTCTGCTTCACTATTAGTTTTTTTTTTGTTGTCATTCCTTTTTGTTGTTCTTGTTGTTTTGTCCTGTTTTGCACTTGTTTTTGTTGCTTCTGTCTGCTCCGCTTAACGTGTCGTATGCATTAGCGTACGTCGTGCACAGTTGTACGCCGGATTTGCGGTCTATGTGAACATTGCGTGTGCGTGTGCGTGTGCGTGCCTGTGTGCGTTTATCAGCTCATCTCTAATGAAACGTTATGTTTATCTAAATGCAAGTTTCTTATACTCTTCACCCAATGAAAAGTATCATAACTTTGTCACGAAATTTGTAACACATCGAAGGATACATCGATCAGCCATGACCGTCTGTCCGTCTTAGGTTTGACAATGGAGATTGGTATGCAGACGCTTATGATGAAGAGAAATAAGGTGCCAAACAAAAATGGGCGTGGCACAAAACGGGGCGTGAAGAGTATACCTTCCTCGGCAAGGCCGAAGAAATGCTCTTACTGGTTTCGGTTTTGTTTTGTTTTGTTTTTTTGTTAATGTTCATTCCTTGCCAAGCAATTTCTGTCGTTGTTGTTGAACAAAACTTTGCTGATATTGTTATTGTCGTTGTCGTTGTTGTTGTTGTTGTTGTTGTTGTTTTGTTTTTTGTTTCTCGCTCATTTTGTTCACGCACGACTAACTTTCGCATAGAATATAAACTGAGTCAAGCTGAGCTTCATTAGACAAACAAACGCACAAACATATATTATCACCGCACATGATTACATGCATGTACATGCATGCATATGTGTGCGTGTATATACATACATACATACATATGTATGTATAGCGAGGCATGTGGCCCGTGAATATTTACAGCTGCTGTGGCTATTTTAACGCTAACAAAAACGCCCACGCCATGTCATAAGCAGATTGCCGTGCGTTCTTCTTCTTCTACTTGCTGTTGCTGTTGCTGTTGTTGCTGTTGTTGCTGTTAGAGTTATTTGACAAAATAATAGCCAAAAATGCTAAAACTAAATACAAAATGTAATTGTTTCAGTTCCTTATTTTTTTTCTGTTCTGTTTTGTTTTTGCTTTTTCGTCATTCTATTTTGTGTCGTGCTCATGTGGCCACGCCCACTGCTAAGTAACCAAAAGAGCCAAAGTAGTTTGGCCAATTAATTTTAATGCCTTTAATTGAATCTGTGGCAGCGGCAGCGGCAACGGCAGCGGCAGCACAGAAATTAATTGTTATGTTTCTGGCCATGTTAACCACAAAGGCTTACCAACGTTTTCGGCAGCAAACAACACAAAAATCCTCAACACCAACAACAACAACACCAACAACAACAATGGCAACAGTAATAGCATGATGCATGACGAGTTGTAACATTACGAATCGTCTGGTCTCGTCGCGTTCCGCTCGTTCCGTTCCCTGCGCAACGCAACGCTCTATGCAAATGTGTGTACGTGTGTGTGTGTGTGCGATGTTGTATGGAGGCAACAATTCGTATACAAAATGCAACATAATGCAGCACAAACCATAACCATCCGAACAATGGGCCTTTGGCGAACGACATGAAGCAGCGACGCAGCAACAGAGGGACAGACGGACTGGCACTGTGACAGCCAGAGGTGTCATTGTGCATGTGTGTGTGTGTGTGTGCGTGTACATGCATCGATAAAGAGATAGTTAGATACACAGATACATAAATAGATACAACCTGGCCAAAATACACGCGTAAAACGCGCTTTTTCCACTCGAGCGTAAGTGCGTGCATGTGTGAGTGTATGAGTGTGAGTGTGAGTGTGCGTGTGTTGATTATATGAACCGCAATGTTGGCTTAACTCATTCAAAGCCAAGGGTTCGCCACATGAGTGACGGCCATTATCGAAGGCGCTGCACAAAGCCTCGTTAGCACATGCGGGCGGGGCAGCGGCGACCGCGGCGTTGGCCAAAATACGCCAATGGCGATCATGGCAAACACATTAAGCAAATATTTTTATTTCACAATTTTTTTCTGCTTCTCTGTTTTGTTTTCTTTATAAACCTTTGTTTTGCATTTTATTGTTTAAAGAAGAAAAAAAACCCAACAATACACAAAAATACATGCATAAAAACAAGGAGTTTATGTTGACCTTGTTTGTGTCGACCTTCAAATGCACTTCAGCATTTTTGTTGTTGAAGAACTTTTTACTTTCTCTTTATGCTTAAATATTTCATGTCTTTAAAGGCTCAAGAAGAAGAAGAAGGAAGAAGCGTGAGTGAAATTATATAAAACATATATTTGTTCTACGATTTTGTTTCACTTCTCGATTTTGTAAAAAAGGAGGAGATGGACTTATGGAACAAATCGTAAAGGCTCCATAAAATATATAGTTTTGATCAAAATCGTAAGACCGCTTGTATGGACGTCTCTATCTCGGCAACTAGACTCAAAGTTCCAACAGCGCTGAGTTCCGCTATGCATTGAACCCACCAAATTCATCCAGTGCTTCCCTTCCCCTTTTAAGTTTGTGTGCAAGAAACAAATCATTGAAACTTCCTGGAATCAGGAGTAACAGAAGTTCTATTCTTTTTATGGTAATCTTGAGATGAATAATTAAAGAATACAGATGACGTCAAGTCAAGTTAAATTTATTGAAGAGAGAAGTCCTTAATTCAGTATATAGTGTGTATAATATATTCGATTTGAAATTCTGTGCGAATCATTCGAATTTTTCGATTTATTGTTCGATTTTTGTCAATGACTCTTATTCATGGTTCTTAAAAATAGTTTTTGAGTAGAAAGCTTAAGAAGAAGAAGAGTTAACTTGACGGAGGCTTCCTTCTCTGAAAACTGATACAAGAAGTTCAATGAACGCGCGATGAATTTATTACACATGTCATTTTAATCCTAATTCTATGAACATAATTATTTACAATTCTCAAAGTCACTTTCTATTTCACGAATAGACAACTTGTATGACCTTGTGCATGTGTCTTTTCCACGCGTTCATAGAACTTCTCAACTCTATTCTTTGTTGCTTAGAGTCCTCATGCAAGTCTAATTGTCACAGCACTCTAATATATTCAGTGATAGTTAAGATCGGCCAACATTAAAAAAGTACTTACCTCTCTCAACTCGCT
Source organism: Phortica magna (assembly GCA_037044515.1). Classification (NCBI taxonomy): domain Eukaryota; kingdom Metazoa; phylum Arthropoda; class Insecta; order Diptera; family Drosophilidae; genus Phortica; species Phortica magna. The sequence continues at coordinate 20,147 of JBAMBP010002280.1, forward strand.
GTTACGTTCGAATGCGAGGTGATAAACTCAATCCCGATTGAGACAAACATTATATATATAAATTCATAATAAAAAATTCATAATATTCAAAAAAAATAAATTTCAAATAAAAAGGATATTTTTCTGTTGGAGAATGTGAATCAAACAATACAAAAACTTTAATTTATTCAAACCAAAATTCTAAACTCAAAATCATGCATTTATATTACATTATATTATAACATAAAAACTTTTCTAATAACGCAAATGTCATGTCATTTTCTTTATTTTTAACAAATGTTTACCAGAGAAATTTGTGCTTCAGCGAAAAGGCACAAACCTCAAACTCAAAAGCAGAAGCAGAAGTTGCGAAATAATTTAGTTTTCATAGAACGTTGCTGTGAAAAGGGGTAAAGAAGTTGGCGTGTTACAAATGCCTCAACAGTGTGGAAATACCTAATTTTATTTTGCACTTCGCATTTTTTTCGTGCTCTTCATTAAGAACATGCATGTTTGATTTACTTTTTTATTCATTATTCGTGTTTTTCGTAATTTTTTCATTTATTTTTTGTATGCAATGTGTAATACATAACGTATGCGTAATATTTATTTAATTAATATGAAATTACGTTGCGTATACGACACGTGGCGCGCAGAGCAAACTGTTTGAGGCAACGAGTGGCAAGCGACGATGCGAATTTAATCAAAAGGCACAACGCATACGAAATAATTGCGAGTTAATTAAAAATTCAAGTACATGTGCGACACACACACATGCCAACGCACATAGGTATGCAACGAAAATGTCGGCGATGATGTCGGTGACGGTGGTGACGGTGATGACGGTGGTGACGACGGGGACGACCGGGACGATGGTGGCTGTGTGTAATTGCGAATGCAAGCGGAAGTCCTCTCACAGCCGTAAGCTAAACCGAGAGTCGCAGGCTCATTATTATTAATAATCACTGGCGCCGCTGCCATCGAATGAATGGAATGGAAATGCCGCATAAATAAGGCACGGAAAATGCAAGAAAATTTTGGTTTCAGATTCAGATCAATGAGCAACAAACTCAAGTTAAAAACGCAAAACGAAAATGAACTCAAGCTGAAAAAAACGCAAAGGAAAGAAACTCACAAGCACACACACACACACATACATTCTTGTGTCTGGGAAAATGAAGTGAAATTTACTATTTGTCGCATTCATTGCATTTTCTTCGTTGCGTTGCATGAGGCACATTGCGCCTTGCCTCGAACAAAAGCCGCTTAAATGCAACTTTTCGCAACGAAATGAAATGAAAATGTCTCGCAGCGCGAAAAATGAAGAGAGATGAAGGAAAATAAAGGAAAACGAAATAAAATGAAAAAATGCTCAAAAATAAATTGTAAAAAAAATTTAAAAAAATGCAACAAAAAAATTAAAACATTTAAAAAAATGCAAAACATAAAAAACGCGCAAAACTTTAAGCATAAAAAAGATTGCAACGAAAACAGTAATTTTATTTGCATTTCCCGTCTTTTGCTTTTTGCTTTTTGCCTTTTTTAACTTTTATTTCATGTTTTCCTTTCGCTTGTCTGAGGCGACAACCTGATTTTAATAAGCTATTAATTAACATTTATTGTGCATTCACTTTAACTCATTTGCATTTCGCGAAATGGAAAAACTTCGCTTTTATCTACACACACACACACACACACACACACACGTAGACACAGATCTACAGCACAGACAGACAGGCAGACAGACCCAAAGAAGGACACGCACACGGGCCATTGAGCAATGACACCATTAAAATGTTAAATGCTCTCAAATGTCTTTGAGAATTGCCGTGAGCATTTCAAAGGCGTTAACTGAAGTGCAATTCAGCCATCATCAAATTTCAAATAATAATAATAATAATTATTTTAATAAATTAACAATTAATTGATAGCCGAGAGGCAAGATTTTAATTCAATTGCCTGCAAATAAAAGCCGCTTTAATGCAACACAAATGCACAGCATTTTCCAATTGCAAAATATATATTTTATTTCATTTCATTTCAACATTTCGCAACATTATATCATTTGATTGTATTTGTGCGTGCTCAAGTACGCACGTGTGTGTGTGTGTGTGTGTGTGTTTTAAGGCTAAACAAAAGAACATTTTGTTCACTTGTTGCTGACAACAATTTAATTGGCATACAAAACAGCGTAAACCAATAAAAACCAACAACAGCCATCATCATCATCATCATCATCGTCATCATCGTCGACGTTGGCGTCGTCATAAGCGTCATGAACGTCAACAGCGGCAGCAGTGTGGCAGCGGCGGAGGTGTCAGTACGAGCTCTTTTTAATTACTAGTTATAATATTACCGTTATGCAAGCACGTTTTAAACGGCACATTTTTCATTTGAAGTACACCCGTCCCGACCCGTCCCGTCCCGCGCCACCACCATTGCCGCGTCTCGTCTCGTCTCGCGCACGCTCATCAACGCCACTCGACAACATGCTGTGCACGCAATCCAAACTTTTCTCTTTATGTTGCCCCACCCCCCAATTTTATTTTTTTTTTTTATTATTTTTTTCTTTTTCAGAAATCATGAAAATATTTATATTTGCACGTGCGGATTAAAATACATACATAAATAAACGAGTCCAAACGCACACACACACACACACACACACACACACACACAGACACATGGCACTCCAAAACGGCGACCGCCGCACTCATAATACAAACAATCGTGCACATACATCTGTTGTAAATACACACATATGTGTGTGTGTGTGTGTGTGCGTGTGTGTGTGTGAGTGTGTACATGTGCATGGAATAAAAGGAACTTTATAAATATATTTAATAGGGCGCGCCACCTTGAAACGCGCGTATAAAAGCATTTTTGATGCGTTTTAAGCGTTTCCAACTGAGCTGAGCTCTGCTGAGCTGAACCGAGTCGTAATCGGTAATGGTAACGGCTGTGCGCTTCTCTCTGTCTCGTCTCTGTCTCTGTCTCTGTCTCTATCTCTGACTCTGACTCTGTCGCTATCTCGCTCTCACTCGCTCGCACTTTCGTGTGAGTTTTTGGAGTACCTGCATGTATAGTTGCGTATAGTTGCGTATAGTTGGGTGCAGTTTATCAGCAGGCACTGTCACATTGTCGCACTGTCGCACTGTCGCTCACTTATACAATTTTACAATTTTTGACGTGCTCGTTTACGCTCACTTTAAGTTGGCCGTAAATAAAACAAACACGTGACATTCTTTCAGGCATAAATGCCAGGATGCGAAACGACAGGGTGTGCCACATAACTACAACTATAAAAGTAACACTTTTATTTAAGTAGATTTGATCAGAAATCGTATGTAAAGAACAGCCAAGGAATTCCAGTCGAGCGTCCTCAACTTACACTTCAATCGAAACAGATTTCATTTCCATTCAACATCATTCTAGCTAAACTGGTGCCAGAGATACAACGTTTTACTATCTTGGCTAAATGTGGGCGTGGCCGCCTCCATATTATAATTGCATCGTATTAGAGGCTATCCCAATAGCACACTTACAAAGTTTTATTCTTGTGGAATGTAAGGTTCCAGAAATACATAAAGGCGTATTTAACTTTTACTATATCTATGTCAGCTACCCAAATACGAGGTTGCTTCAGTAATTTGCCCCACACCACTAAGCTAAGTGGTGGAGGAGAGCCACCAAATAAACTTGATCTACGTAATGAATAGCAGAACCAAGCTAGGAACGAATTTTTTACTCTAACTCTTATAGTTTCTGAGATCGATGCTTCATAGAGAGGGAACGGAGGAACGGACAGACGGTCATAGCTAAATCGACTTCTCTTATGACTGCATTCTTCAGTATATATTTATATACGGCATATATTTTATACGGTCTGCCACAACTCTTTTCATGTGTTTCTATTTTATTTTAAGTCTGTTGTGATATTTGATTCGAACATAAAATTAAATACTCCTGTGATAGGGTTATACAACACATACGGCATAATCCTGGTTTAACACAACAAAACTATTTACTCCTATGTTACATAGCATTACACAACACATACGGCAAAATATTTGCAATAGTAATGTATTGCCAAAATAAAAGAGAAGATAACAAAATTACTATGTCTATGCTTTTGTAATATTTTTGTTTCATTGCTCTCGCTCTCTCAGAAAATATTTTCAATTACTCGTTCAATCTCACTTTTCCAAACTTTTCTTTTAATTTTGTTTTTATTTTATTTTATAACGATGGTTTGTGTGTCATTTCCAATGGAATTTACATAAAAATGCATTTAAAAAAACATTTTTGTGACCAAAATGCTTCGAAGTTAGGTTAGAAACCATAAAAGGAAGGACTATGCTGCTATGAAAGTTGGTACCTCCTTTAAATGTAATTCCCCGTATCTTATAGAGAACCATAGCCATACTCAGGGAAGTAGTCCTCTGCGAAATGTTATTAATGTTGCCCTCCTGCAAACTGGAACTCCTGCCAGAATTAAAATGGCAATACTTTTCGACAGACAACTAGCAGGAGCTAATGGTAAGGTAACTGAATTATCGTTGGGGCAGAACATAAGGTAAGTGTGATTGCATGTGTTTCAATAAGCAATTTGACAACGAAACAGAAAAAATGAGATACAAAGGCGTAGGTAAAGGGGTCGTTAACTCCTTGCATTTCAACTATTATAATACTTTGGTGCTTGAAGATTTTCTAAAGCATTAAACATTGAGAATCAATTGGAAACTATAACAAAATCAAATCTTAGCGATATTTTTTTAAAAGGTAAATCGCAAAATTAAGTGAAAATGGGAGTAGGGGCCATAATTAAAAATTTTGGTTTTATTCTTATAAATCATAACAAAATTAAGTGCTCCTACTGGCCACTAAACAGCACATATAGTGAAGTATGTATGTCATTGCGACCTCTATGTAACATAAGACTATTTAATATTGATATTTTTTTTTTAATTTAAAAATGAAATTTTGTAAATTTAATTAATTGCAATAATTAATTTTGTGTCGCAAAGTTTCTTGTTTAACAAAAACGCTGCTCTTATATGACTCACCCTGTACTGACACACAATATTTACATTTGTTTATACATATGTATGTTTGTGTGTGCGTGTGTGCGTGTGTGTAACATAGTGTTTCATGCATTTGTCGTCACAATGAGCACAGCAAAAAAGGAGATAACGCAATCACACAACACAAGCTGCACAAAACACGACAACACTGTCAAAAACTGTTTACGCTTGAACGCCTTTTACCGTTCATTTTTCTTTGGGCTTCTGTTGTTGTTTCGATGCTGTTTTTATTTTTTTGTGCTTTGTTTTATTTTGTTGTTGTTTTTGTTGTCGTTTTCGTTTTCGTTTTTTTTTAGTGTTCTTCTTACGTTTCTATTTTGGCTTGCACGCATTGTCACCTCACATCACGTTGCCCGCCCGTCACACACAACAACAACCGGTCTTGTCATGTTTGTCGTCATTGTTTGTTGGCTTAAATATGATATTTATTGGCCAACCATGCACACACACACACACACACAGACACACACAAACGGAAACGGAAACGGAGAAAGATACACAGAGACTCAGAAAGACATTTGAACCTTTGTATACCATAAGTGCTCATGTTGGCAACAATAACACTTTCTACGCGTGCTAACTTCTTCATGGAAAGCGAAACAAGACGAAACAAGACGAGACGAAACAAGACGAGACGACACGAAATGAAACGAAATGACGTTAAGCGAATTTATGCGCGCTTCTCAGTCATGACTCTGGAAAATGCATCGATAAACATGTCAGCGCTGACAGCTGCTGGTCGTAGTTAAAGTTTTACAGTTGGCGGCGTCACATTTGTCGTCTTCGTTGTTGGTTCTGGCAGGGGGGTGGACGGACTGTTGTGTGTGGTGTGGTGTGGTGTGGTTGCCGTTGGGTGACAATTGTCGCACACGCAGGATTTAGCGTAAGGATATGAAAGTGTACGGTCAACATGTTGGAGCGCGACGGTACAGCAACGGACATGCGACACAGTCGTAAGTGTCTACTTGTCATACTTATGTCTGTGTCTGTGTCAGTGTCAGTGTTCGCTTATGTGTGCTCGGGAGATGTTATGATTGTGTGTGATTTACGCTCCATTTCGACTCTATAAAGAGTTCGCTCAATGTTCTTGTTCTTGTTGCTGTTGTTATTGTTATTGTTGATGCTTATTTTCATTGTTGCTGGCGCACATTGAATTTGCCAGCAAATTGTGTAAAATCGTTTGTTCGAAATGATGCCAAGCTTAAATTTACACACACATACAAAGTTCACAGAGTTCAGTTCAGCCCTACATTAAGACGATTTCATGGCACATAAAATGCATGCATAATTGGACATTCGAGAAACAACAAATCTGTGGGCATGATTGAATTATTGAAATACATACATATTTAAGCACATAATTGAAACCATTTGCATGCCATAATCTTACCCAGGCGCCAATGCAGAGCTCTTCGGTTGCTTGCGATCGACTTCGAGTTACGCCCTTTTCGGATTGCATATCAATTATGTTTATACCTGCGACACAACATCTTCCGTCATCGCATATACATATGTACACATATGTTCAACAACATATGTAAGTAAAGTTGCGTGAAAAATGGTTCATGTTCCATTGGCTTCGTTTGCTTATAGAGGAATCCCATTGTTAAGTTGTTTCTATAGGGGCGGTGACACGCCCTTATGTCCGATTCTTAGGCATAGAGTCAAGCATTAATAATAACACGGACTTGCAAAGATTTGTCTCTTAATATTCGACCACAAAAAAGGGTCCAATAAAAACCTTATTTTTGAACGATCGTTCCTACGTCATTTCCAAACTTCGCGACTTTACTCAGTGTCAATCCAAAGTGTACGTCATTATATAAGAAAACAACTTTGTTATTTTAGATTGCTAAAACGCACCGATTCATGAAAATGTGTCTTCAATATTCATTTCCATTTTCCAGCAAGCCTAAGTTACCATTTTATATTTTGGAAAACAGTTTTCTTATTAAATTTATCGTGATTTTCTATAAATTTGTTATCTGCTGCAGGCAGAGAAGTTTTTGGCATAAATTTTATTACTGTAATATATTTTGGATTTTATCTAGGGAAAATTAAAGCGTTTTGGACCACACAGGACCTGAGCTCTGGTGCGGGTCTACCCTTCCGCCCCACCGTTAATCCGCTATTGATGTATGTATATACTTTATGCTGTCGGAGATGTCTCCTTCTCTGCGTTGCAAACTTTATGACAAAGTTAATGTACTCTTTTTAAAAGTGTATACAAATTAGTGTTGGAAATGACATTGCGATCAAATGGTGTCCAGTGAACGACTCCAACAGAACGACTCCAGTATGTCAAAGGTGCGCAGGATAGGCTTAGCATCGATAATGTTAGGTTTTATTCGTGCAAGTTATTAAGCTGCCCTCGCATGGTCCAGCAGTCCTGGGACAGCGTGGCTCGAGTTTCACTGAACAACTTAGCTTCCGAGGCATCAATGGATGGTGGTCTTCCTTCCACTACGGAGCCCGTAATTTTGGGATGGAGCGGCTGCACGCTTTGTCGGTGAGCAGCAAAATCTCCTAAGGTTAATCCAAATTAACGCTTTTTGTTCCTCTCTGGAGATTTTAGCATGTTTCCCAAAGACGAATGTTCTTTCAAAGGTTACACCAAAGATCTTCGCCTAGTGATGGCACAGTTAAAAAAACGATTTAATTATCGGTTATTTTCGTTCGGTCGATTTTATCGTATCGAAAAGGACCCTTTGAATAATATGTTTACTAATCGATTCTTTCCTAAGTAATCGAATTAAGTGCATTATGTTGTAATTCACAATTGCCGTTTTGTTATTCAATTATGAAAGTGAAATTTCAATTGTTAAGCAAAAAGTTTTTTTTTTTTTTTTTTTTTTTCCATTTTATTAAAAAGACATACGAGGTAATCTAAAACCTCTTAATAGTCTTTGTGTCAAAACATTCTGCCTAAAAGGGGCGCGCCGGCTAGCTATAAAAAAAAAGTGTACTTATAAAAATGAGCCCAATACGAAGCGAGTGTCGAAGCACTTTGCAACCTCGAATTCGAGTGAAGGCTACGACGAAGAGGATAGCATGGAACTACCCAGCACCTCAAAATACAGTCAGCCGAGTATACGCACCGTTTTTTTTAAAGCACAAAGTATTACATGGGGTTGTTGAAAGCATCAACAATTAACACATTCAATATTGGAAATGACTGTTATAGATAATTTGCCATTTTCACATCTTGTAGGTATATCCTCGTTGTATTACTGTTCTTTCAATATTACTAATTTCATATATGTATTGTAAAGTTAATGAAGCAACGGTTTCCTTTGTATAACCTTGCTGCCATGAATGTTCCGTTGTGTATTGTGAAAGCCTGGGAGGAATGAAGTAAGCCTACGCACAGCTTGTTGACTGGTTTGAAAGCCTTTTTTCAAAGACAAGTGCAACTATCACAGAAAATCGTTTAAAAACAAAGACACTTACTAAACTATTATTTTTAAATTTGACCTTAGGTAAATTATATGTAAATAATATATACGAAACTAATCACTTAAATTTGTTTTATATATATTATTTACATACCGTTTATTACATTTTTTTCATTTGTCTGTTTCCTATAAATTATATTCATATCATTTATATGTTTGTAATTAAAACGTTTAACCCATTAAAACTCAAATTGTTTTATCGTGGCGCATTGGTTATTTAATCGATTAAAATATTTATTTTGCCATCACTAATTTTGGAGATAAAATCCTTTTTGCACCAAATGGGGACTCAAGAAATCTACCAATATTGTCAAAGACTGACTTAGCTACCAAAAGTTTCAAACAATGGAGTAGTCAGACCTCCATTCGGTCGAGAATCGTTGTTCCATCCATGCAATAAAGTCCCGAAAACATCAAAAGACTCCCTTTGCAAAAGAGAAGCTGAGAAGCCGTGTTAAGTTTGAGACGACAATATTTCGCTTTATCACTCACATAATCGCGTCTCAGCTTGCAAAGCGCACACACGAGCGCAAAAATTCAATTACTTGCAGTATTTCAAATTTGCTGCTTGTTCTGTTTGGCTGTGTTAGTCGAAGCTCGTGATTTTTTTGTGTTTAAACCAAAGAAAAATAACACAAATTAAGCTCTGAAAAAAAAAATAAAATAAAATAAATTAATTACATTGAGAAGCCCTCCATAACCACAATCGTCGTCCTCAATCAGGCATATTTGGCCTCCAAGCAGTCGTCATTATCGCTGTCTATGTGTGTTTGTGTGAGTCGCTGCAAATCATATCGAGCATAAATTTTTTTCAATTGCTGCTGCTTAACATATGGCGAATTGATTGCCTTATAAATTAGTCAACGATTGAGTTGATGGGCTTATCGAACTAGACGTGCGTCAAGATGTTGCAGAGCTATTTTCAGAGAATGAAAAACTTCGTCAATTCAAGGTCAATGTTTAAAGCTGCCAGCAACACTGAGCAGAGCAACAACACCACAGCTGTGGCTCCCGGACTTCCTGTTGTAGAAGAGGAACCGGAAGAGCAGCCACCACAGCAGCAACCACAAACGGCAGAAGCTTCTTCCGAGCATTTCCTGAAGCATCCTTTGGAGTACACATGGACGCTTTGGTATCTTGAAGTAGATCGCACAAAATCCTGGGAGGATATGCAAACCCAAATTTTCAGCTTCGATGCTGTTGAGGACTTTTGGAGCCTATATGACAATATCAGGAAGCCATCTGAAATCAATTTGGGCAGTGATTATTCATTGTTTAAGAAGGGCATTAGACCGATGTGGGAAGACGCAGCCAACAAACGAGGTGGTCGCTGGATGATCACACTAAAAAAGAATTCAAAATTTAATTTGGATGATTTGTGGCTTGATGTTCTACTCTGCTTGATTGGTGATGCTTTTGATCACTCGGATCAAATTTGCGGTGCTGTTGTCAGTAGACGCCAAAGGATTAGCAAGATTTCTATTTGGACTGCTAATAGCAACAAAAAGGCAGCCGTCTTGGAAATTGGTCATAAATTGCGTGATGCTCTGCATCTTGGTGGCCAGAATCTGTTGGAGTATCAGTTGCACAAGGATACCGAGGTCAGGCGGGGCTCGACGGTGAAATCGATGTACACTTTGTAAATCGCACACGTTACTCATGTTAGTCAACATTTTTCATCCAACTTTAATCACTCCACATAAAACCCCTAAATTTATGTTAGTTTTAAAGTGAATAAAATCCCAGCAGTTCTGTTTGTGCAAATTGTACCCATTTTCGATAGTTTAGGACTAGTTTTCAACTGTCCAATTTAGGGATAGGTTCAAAGTATATAGAAAATTCCCATTAGCAAACTTGTACCCAACTGTCGAATTCGAAACTAGTATAAGAACTGCTCAAAGGTGGCGCTTTATCTCATCAGTCTAAAAAACAAAATGTCGGTTTGACCCATTTTCGTTATTTGGAAACTAGTTTTCAACTAGTGAATTTGGGACTAGTATTTGATCTAGACAGAGGAATTGTATAAAAGCACCAGTCTTAATAAAAATACTTCAAACAAATAAAATTTGTCAAATATTAAATGTTCCTATGTTGCCTGCTGTAGCTCTGAGTTAAGTGTGTTGGACTATGAAACAGAAGGTATGAGGTTCAGTCCTCAGCGCAACCAGAATTTAAATGTTTATTAAATAAATGTTTATCAATTTAATTATTATTAATAAATAAATAAAAATAGCGTTTTTAAATTAACTATTATGATGCAAAAATTAACTAAATTGATAATAACAATAAAAAAACACAATTTTCCTTTTATTAAGATTGTCCCATACTTGTTGTTCATATGCCCCAAACTGGTACAGCAGGAGAAATGTGACCCCTGCCTATGACATTCCCTAGTAAAACTCTACAGTTGAAAGCATGGAGAGTAGATTGAGCAGGCACTAGTACTGGTTCCATTTGAACTAGTTCAAACCTTAGTTCTCGTACTAGTTCAGTAAACTAAATTAAAAATATAAAATAATATGCTCAAAAGGGGGAAAAGTATTATAAACAATTAATGTATTTGGATTAAAAATAAAATAAAGCTGTTTTTCGAAAATTAACCAATACGAGTAAGAGGGTTTCCTAATGTTTTGATTTTTCATATCTCCCTTTTGCACTTTATCGCTATGCTTGTTTTGGCGATTTTAGAGCTTAGGGTACTAGGAGTATTGCATAATTATAACAGATTTGTTTACCTTTTCATTTTTGACAATTGAGCAAAATTTAAGAATGTGAGTAACATTTACTAAATTTTGCTCGGCAGTAGATGTTATTTTTTGACTACGTTTCAAATTTTAACTCATGTGGCGTTAATCTGACACGCTTAATCTGTTTCTTAGGAGATAGGAGATTTTATTAGAGATTGACGAGTTATTACAGGTGGACAGTTAAATCAGTTAAAATGAAAACTGTATATTCACAGACAGACGTGTCTACATCAACTCGGTTTGTCGATATGTACTTTATATGGCCGAAAATATTTCTTTCTGAGTGTTTCAAACTTCATGACAATCACTGCGTGAATCTCCCAAGACCTTCTTTTCTTGATGACTCTTGTGACGCATTCACTTCAAAAATGCATTTGAAGTCTTGTTAAGAAAGCTAGGCACATATGGAACCAGCAGTGACTAACCCCCAAAAATTAAAATGCTCATTTATATTGGAAAAGGTTTATAATGATGATGTAACAGTGGATCTGCCTGTAGGTTATTTACACAAGCCTTCAAGTTTCAAATGTAAGCGGACGTTTATAGTGACTGTCTCTATGGGATATATGTTCAGACATTTTTAAACCAATTTTCCTAGTTGAGAACAATCGATATCGGTGCATATATACAGTAAGGACTTACTCAAGCAAATGCATAAAATTATAATAACCGTTTTATTTTTTGTGCTGTGGTTAAATAAAAGACTTAACTGATTCGGGTCAACTTTTCACTGCGAAACAGAAAAAACGGGCTAAAGTTAATTATGGATTTAAGTTTGACTGTTTGACTTGGCGAAAATGCAAATATATTCGAAGTTTCTTTTGAGGAAAGCGAAAAATTCATAATTTATGTAGAAAGAAGTACAGATAGGTGCAGATTCAAGTATAGCAAGATAATAACAAATTTCCGTCGACCTTCGACTATTTTTTGTTACATTAAAGTTCGTAAATTTTCCTTAAACTTAATGTTCGACGTTATCAGAACACGACAGTTGCGATGTTCTGGCGCCAATGCCAACCGAGGAGAAGACTCTGTGTCACTTGGATTATTTAATTTTTGCTATGATAAAATATATTTAATGAAAATCTTGTGGCGTTGGCCTCTCCTTTAGTTGTTGCGTGGTTGTTGTTCTTGTTGTTCGTGTTGTTCGTGTTGTTATGAGAAACGACAGAGCTTATCTAAATGAATAGACGATTGCGCTGCTAATTGTTAAACAAATAGTGAGCCAAATGATTGTATTCTAAATTGCATGCAATCAAGCAGACACACGCCCAGACCGTCTATCGTCAACATTGCCTGAGTGTTTCCCACAGTTATGTTCTCTGCTCGGCTCGACCCGGCCCGGCGCTACTATGTTATGCTGTGCTGTATTGCTCTGAGTTATTCTGCCACTGGGCGTGGCTGTTGTACGTTTGAGGCAAACGAAATTAGCACACAACTCTTAGCTGAGCTCAACTGAGCTGAATGAATACGGAAATTAGAGCAGCATTGAAGCAGTAAGGCGAATGCTGGGGGGGCTGCTGGCAGCGTTCGTCTTGAGTTTTATGGAATTTCACTGGCATTAAAAGCGCTTATCAAAAAAAGAGACCTCGAAGCGAAGACGGTTAGGACCGAACGAAGGAATATAGCAACACTTGTTAGCAAAGTGTAAAGTTGACTTTGATTGTGGTTTATTTATTATTTGTCTAAGACTTAATTTGTTGCTTGTACGAACGCCCGCTGATGGATGTGTGTGGTTGTGTGTGATAATCGTGATTATCAACGCCATCATCAACAGGCATCAAACAAACGCACACACACACTCACACACAAATCTCCTCAGCTTGTATGTTCTGACAACGTGGAAAAGTTTCACAACTTCATAATTTTATCAGCCACTATGCTAAACCCAAGTCTGACAAACGGCGTGAAATCGTCTGTCAGTCATTTACTATACAAAATAAATACACTCAGACAGAAGATACAAATACTTATTTAGTGTTTCAACAAATGGTGTTGCAAGGTTAAGGTCGTGTTTGTTGTTAACCAACAGATAAACAAGCTTTGATGACCAAAATAAGTTTAAAACAAATTATATAAATAATCATTTAAAATGTTATTTTGTTTACATGCCCTTTGGCAATATATACAGATACATATATATGTATATACATACATTGAAAACTTCACTCCTATGCACAATGTGTGTGTGTGTGATATACGACTCAATGTTGCATGCTGCGTAAAGTTGCAAATGACATGTACAAACATGTTGAAATGTGGTTTTCCTTTCATACTCGTTACATGACCAATTTTGAAAAACGTAAAATGTCACAAAAGTCCAAAACAGCAACACAGCAAAATTTCTAACGGGATTTGTAACCAACGACAACGAACGAATGCATTGCTAGGACAACAACAGGTGCATGAGAAAAGAGTACACTAACGGACGAACGAACTGACTGCACTGACTGGACTGGCTGACCGAGGACCACAACAGAACATAACAGAATCTCTCGCACTCTCAGCCTCTCATCTCAACTCTGGCAATTCACCCGCTCAAACCGTTGGTCGTTCTCTCTCACTTGATTGCTTTTGCTTGGTTGCATTCACCTTTTAGACAAATTTCTCTGAGGTTTGCCTGTCTGTCTGTCTGTCAGTCTGTCTGTAACTGTTGTTTGTTGCCATGGATATGCATATTTGAGACGTTTTTGACGTCATCTAGCATATATATATGAAGATGCTTAAATATTGTCGTCACGAAAGGTGCGTTATATGATAATGATGGGTTGTGCAGATGGAGACCACAGAGCCATTTCGTATTAAAAACCTGTCAGACACAATGAAGACCACAAATTGTTAGGAAGAAAGCTACTTTGTCATGACGTTGTACAGATACAAATGCACGCTTGTTGACGACAATTTGTGTATCTGCTGCTGTCAGCTTCATTTTTTGTAACGATATCATTGTCAATGACGCAGTTGATAACTGAAGAGGACTAGTTGTGCTAAGGTGATAACAGCGTAAATTGTACAAAATCTAATCTGTGCGGCTACGTTGCCTTACATTTGTATCTTATATCTTTATTTTTCGCAAAGCAAATATAAACGTTAATTTACATAATTCGTGCACGGATTTCATGTTCAACGCTGAAGAAAAACAGTTGAAAACCGAACTAAGATTAATCAGCGACGAGACCGCATCGAAAGCGGTCAAATAAACCAAAGAGTTCCCAAAAACAAGTGATTGAAAAATTAATGAGACTTGGACCAAATATATAGTTAGTTAGATAGTTTTGCCGTTACCGTTAGTTTAGTTACGCGAGTGAAACAATCAATTGTGAACAATGACACCTTCAATAGATACGAATATTAATGCGCAGTCGACTGCTGAAGCGAAACCGCATGAGAAAACGCTCAGTGTGGCGGTAATCGAATTGGGCGTCGAGCCAAAGATACAATCCCAGTCACCAACAGCAGAAATCACCCCAAAAGTGGATTTTGAAACCGCCATTGATGCGGCGGGCTTTGGCTTTTTCAACATTTTGTTGCTGCTCACCGCGCTGCCCGCGGCCATGGCAACCGTCTTCGAAACGTCAACCATGGCCTTCATACTGCCGAGCGCCGAATGCGATCTCAAGTTGAGTCTGCTCGACAAGGGCGTACTGAACGCCATCACATACGCAGGCATGATCACATCTGCGGTATTCTGGGGATACATCGCCGATACGAAGGGACGCAAGAAACTGCTCGTCTTCGGCTATCTGGCGGATGTCGTATGTGTCCTCGGCGGCGCGCTCACTCAAAACGTCGTGCAGCTGATGGTGTTCAAATATCTCGGCGGCTTTGTGTGAGTAATAATTGTTGTGTGTGTGTTGGTTTGTTGTTTTGAGCATCTCGTATCTCTTGCACGGCCACCGACGACAGTATGAGTGGCCCGTTTGCCGTGCTGATGACCTATCTAAACGAGCTGCATGGGAAACAATATCGACAGCGTGTCATGATGACGGTCGGCATAATGTTCTCGCTGGCGCAGCTCACATTGCCCTTGTTAGCGCTGACAATACTGCCTCAGGAATGGAACATCACATTCATTGGACTCACATGTAAGTAATGTGTAGTAAATCAACTACCAGACATTCTTTTTATAATCTTGCAAAAGCATATTTAAACTAGTAAGGGCGGTATAGTTGAGTACACTCAACCATATAATACCTTGTACACACGGTAGGAGGCGTGACGTCGCAATTAAAAAAAATCGTATTTTTGGCATTACCCATTTAAATGGGTCCAAATATCAAAAAAATCAGTCAAAAGTGAGGAATTTACGAAAATTTCGAGTTTGCTGGTCTCTGAGGGGAGAAGCCATGAAATAAAGGGGTGTTTTTTGGTATGCAGTTTTAAGGATGTATATCAACTAAACCTGCATACAAAATTTCACACACGTATATTTCATAGTTGTGCAGATATACCAATTTAAATAAAAATAAACTGGAATTTACCCAAAATTTAAGTTTACCGGCCTTTGATGGGTAGTCCAAATTCAAAATGGTATTTTCTGGTATGCAGCCTTAAGAAGTTATATATACTTAGACTACATACAAAATTTCAGGTCCGTACCTTTCCAGGTTTTGAAGATATAGAAATTAACAATAAAAGACCTTTTGAATTGAATTGAAAGTTATGGTATGCAGTCTTATAGACCTTCACTTACTTAGTCTACATTCCGCCTTTCATGATTCTATCGTTTATGGTGTTCAGGTTATAGGCTTTTAAAAAAGTGGACGTAGCTGGTTGGGTGGGAATGAGTGGGCGTGGCACAAAGCCGTTCAAACTTGATCTGCTGCCGAGCATCACGAGTCTATCCTCCAAATCTCAAGTATCTATCTCTTATAGTTTCCGAGAACCATCGGGGAGGATGGACGGATGGGCATCGCTTAATCAATTTGTCTTCTACCTGGTAGAAAAATAATGTACTTGTTAAGATTCGTTAAGAAAAGTTGATAACATTAACAACAAATGAACAGTTCTATACAAAGTTTAGACAAAAAACAAACCTTAACATTTTGGTATAGGACGAAGGGGCGGTCGTAAGAGAAACTTAGCTTTAGACGAGGCTCTAGAACGCTTTTTGTGCTTGGACTCGTAGACCAACGCGTCATTTTTTGCAGTAATTTTGATCTCTCTCACTTTGTAAGAAGCTGGCACGAATGTCAATATCTCAATTGATCACTCAAAATCAAAATGGTAAAATGTTTACCAATTTCAACTTTCAGTGCATTCATGGCAGATTTTTCTGGCAGTAACGGCTGTGCCCGGTGCTTTGGGCTGTGCACTACTCTCATTTTTCCCCAGAGTCCGAAATTCCTTATGTCGCAAGGACGCAATGCCGAGGCAATGGAAGCCTTTAAGCTCATGTACGCGCTCAACAAGCACATGAAAAAGGAAACCTATCCAGTAAGTAAAGACACAAACCGCGAGTAAAGCTGGCGGCATAAAACACAAGTCTTAATTCAATTACAGGTCAAAGAGCTTGTCAATGAAGTGCCGGAAAAGGTGAAAAGGGTCAAAGCGACCACGGTGCCAAACGACAAAGATGGCATACCGACCAAAGTTGATCAGCCTACGTCGAATTTCAGCGCTGGTCTGCGTCAATTGCGACCGCTCTTCACTAGGCCGTATTTAGGTCTGTCACTCTGGGTGTACGTGCTCAATTTTTGCGTGCTGTTGGGGTAAGCTTAAGATGACAGTGACGGACTTTTTGGGTCTGGCCACATTCTAAATAAACTAGACAAGGTAAAACTCTCATACAGTCAGAACACGATGCGTCTTTGGGTGCCGCAACTGTTTGCCTCGATCAAGGAGTACGAACACCTCCAAGCGGAAATTGACAACAACACCGATAGCGCAAGCACAAGTATCTGCGATATACTCGAATACAGTGTGAATCGTACAGTTCAGACGGTCAGCGCCAGCGTCGGTGACGTTAACGGCGATGATGTCTGTCATGTGGTCATCACTGCCGAATCGTTTACGAACAATCTGGTTGTGGGAGCCGCTGGACTCGTTGGCTATCTATTTGCCGGTTTCATTGTGAATTTGGTGGGCGTCAAGCGCATTTTGAGTGAGTCTGCTTGCATTCACCCCTTTCCACTATTCAGCTACATATTGAGACCGTTATCATAGCACTCGTCACCCTAATCGCTGGCTGTTGCGGCATGGGCATGTACTGGTCGAGCTCGGCACTGACGACTACCGCCATTGCATCGGTGTTCGTCACAGTGGGCAGCCTGTCGAGCACGTTAGTCATCAGCGCATCGGTGAATCTATTTCCGACACAATTGCGGTACGTACGTCATCAACATCAACATCAACATCATCAGTACCATGATTGAAATCGATTTCTTTCTGTTCAACTCTCATGTCACGCACATTTATGTCGTACTTTTAATTTCCCTCGCTCATTCTGTTCCACGCTCTTCATGCTTTACAGTACCATGATTGTCTCGCTGGAAATGATGTTCGGCCGTTTGGGCTCATTGCTGGGCAACATTTTCTTTCCGGCACTGATGTCACTCGGCTGCGCACCGCCGTTCTTGATGATTGGCCTGTTCATGTTTTGTAAGTAACGTTGTTGTTGTTGTTGTTGTTGTTCGTTGCTTGTTGTCACTCAATCGAACAAGTCAATCATGAAAGTATATTCACATTTTTCTGCATTTTAGCTGCAAGTCTTTTGTCCGCTTTCCTGCCAATCAAGAACAAAGCATCGCTTAAGTAACGCCATTACTCATCATCGGAAATTATGATTCGTCATGTGTTTTTTTTTTTACAAAATGTAGCAAAATATTTATTAAAAGATCGTAGTCATTAAAACATAATAAAACGTAAATAAGTGTCTGGTTTATTCCTTTCTCTGCCATTGATTGGCTTAAAGTGCATGCTTTTCTATCCACTCATTAGCGGTTTGCAACAGTAAAGGATTATTCGCGAATTCCGACTGCTCCAACTTGCTGCGCTCATCATCACCAATGGCTTCTTCAGAATCGCCCTTACCGCGACGCACAAAACCCGCCTTACCCTTGTTAAGCACGCCGACAGTTGCCATTTCATGTCCATTCACGCTTGTGTTCTCGCGGAAATTCTTTATATTCAAATGATTTATCAGATTTTCCAAGCCATCTGGCGCCAATTTGCAGTCGAGGAAATCGCCGACTTTCAGTATGGCGCTACGCAAATCGCTTAGCATGTCCTCATAGTTGAGAAGTAAGACATTTGACCGTGAGCGATTTGCATGTGCCTCACGCAGATGACTGTGGTAGGGCAGCCAGGGATCTTAAAAAATAAAATAATATATTTTTGGTTAAGTAATGTTCGGAACAATTTAGCAAAACTAACGTACTTAGACCCGCCATAAAGTAGTGCCAATAGCGTGGAAATTCACCAACGTAGTCCAAAGTGCGATACAAACTATTCAAGTGATAATATGAGACGGCAACATCCTTCGGATTGCGTGCGACATAAACAATCTGATATTGAAAAAGATTAAAAATAAGGTAAAGAATTAAAAAATCCAGAAAGAACGCTATATTCGGTTTTGCCGAAGATTTAATACTCTTCACGAACTTTTCTTTGCTGCACCCCCTTCTTATGATTGAAACCTTATGTCTCTTTATCTAAATACCCTACATACCAATTTTCATTGTTATATCTCATTGGGTTCCAGAGACAAAAAATACATTGATTTTGGCTATTAGTGGGCAGTGCCACGCCCGTCAAAATAGATTTTACGCCACCCTATAAACATAAGTATGAAGTTTCAAAAAAGATACAATGACTTTAAGCGTCTCTTCCTCTTCGACATTTCGTATGGAAGGTACCAATTTCAGAGGACCGATCTCAATAAAACTTACAGACATTCAGTCAGCGTACGTGAAACGAATAGTTTTGAAATTTTATCCCATAGATTTAAAAACAAAAAACTTTTGCCTAGAATGACTTTAACTATGTAAAAAAAAAATAAGACACTCTGCAAAATTTCAGATCAATAGCGTCAAAGCTGTGGGAGGAGATCGTATTTTTACAGACAGAAAGACAGGCAGACAGACGGATATGACTACATCAACTTATGTGTCGAGCTGAAGAGAAGAGAGACAAAACCCTTACAAGGCGTTACCTGACATATAAAGCAGTTTTGCAATCACAAAATACCGTGTCAAAGACCGATTATAAATGTTCAACTAACGTATGTGTCGCGTGGCTCTAAATGGCATATGCCTGTTTGTTATTGAACTTCAAACATTACTAGAAATATTCACGCAAAGAAACAAATCGGGCATATCTCAAATGCAATGCACACAACACACACCTTGCAACCATTTCGCATTACGCTCGGCGGTAGCAGAGAGAAGGGAAAATGCGTCTTTATGAAACGTCGCCGATTCTTGGGCCAATCGTTCAGTGTCTGGTGGCATGGCTGTGAGATGCGTTCGACAAAATCGCAATTCTCTGGTATGCCTTCATTCTCAACGAGCAATTCCGCTTTGAGCTCATCGTGCAAGAGAAGTGGAAATCTATGAAGAGAAAATCTGCTTGCTTACTTTGTTCGCTTGATTGCAATCTTAATCACAATTTCACACTTACTCAAAGAATGGAAATCGTTCTGTGAGCAGACGACTCTTGGCCTCCTCGAAATTAAGCTCGTTCGCAACCAGCCAGACAAGTTCTTGGGTCCACGTGGTGCCTGACCGAGGCACAGTCACAATCCAAATATCATCCGGACGCGCCTCAAAATTATAGTAGTTTAAAGCCTCAGTTTTAAACTTGTGCGGGAAAAAGTAACGCTCCGGGCCTACTTGTACAAAACCCGTACGCTCGCCTGCATTCATGTGTGAATGTGTCGGTGTGTGTGTGTGTGTTTATTTATATGCTGTTATCAAATTGCACATAGTGACATACCGCGAAAATACTGCAACAATTCTGTATTCAGTTCCGGTTCAAGATCTTCGATCGTATAAGGAAAGCACTTGACTTTCACGTGTGGCTCGTTTGGTTCATGCGGCGCTGCATCTGCCATGCTTAAGCTTTCAAAAGCAAAATTGTACTAAGCCGCACCGATTACACTACTACTATTTAAGTCACTGAAACCGTCTACATGGGCGTCCGCAGTTGTGGCAGGGGGTTCATGCAGTTTGTAAGGCTGTCCGAAAAGTCACGAAGTATTTTTAATTCTGCATCATAAAAATCTGACAAAAGAAAGAAAGTAAACGTAGAGCTGAAAGTTCGAAAGAAATAGTTCGAAATCATATACTCTTAAGTTACACCGAGTCACAAAGCACATACAACAGTCTCGCATTCGAATTTTGTTTTCAATTCATTTGTTTATTAATTCCACTCATTGGTCTAACAAGCCCCCTTTTCAAAGATATTGTCGGACGTCTGAGTCTGAGCTCCAGCTCGTTTTTATTTTGCCCCACTTCAGTCCGCTCCACTAATGCAAAACAGTACGGAACGTTTTGGCCAAACTCGTATTTACTGAACTTGTTTGGCTTTGGCCTAAGTCTGACTTTGAGTCTGAGCTCAGCATAGTCTAAATTATTTTTTTGTTTATACCCCATACTTTATGGTACAAGGGTATATTATTTTTGTGCTCATCAAAAATGTATGTAACACCTAAAAGGAGGCATGGTAGATCCTATAAAGTATTCATTAGTTTTCCGGTATACAAGTTTCAATCATAAAATGGGCGTACAACCGAAATTGAAGGGAGCAGGTCAACGCCCTTTTACGACCGTTACAAATTGAAGGCACAGGGTATTTCAAAGTCGAGTACTCTTAACTGTACTGGTTCAACATGAGTTTGTTTTTCGTAGTTTTCACAATGTCATCGACACAGAGAAAGTTGTGGGTATTGTGCTGACAACGTTAAATCTATTTACACATTGCGGCAAACAGGTTCAAGCAGTCTTGATTAACATCGCTTGTTGAAATGCATGCCAACTTGCATTCAGGTGCACAACCAAAACATTCGGCATACTATAAATTCAAAAAGGCTTCATGGACAATTATAATGCACCCATAAGAGCTCAACTTTGTCATCATTATCAATTCAGAACGAAAAGTTTCCTGCTGTTTCGCATTCTTAATGCGCTTGTACATATTTGGCGCCCCCCGATTTGCAAAGCTTGAAGCTGCCCGCGTACCCAACTGGCAACTTAATCGCAAGTACAAAGTACATCATTATAGAGATGCCTAACTAAGCGGAAATTAATTGCAGACTATGTACATTAGCACATATGTATGGATGTGTGTGCTTGTGTACTAAACTGACAACAAAACAGACTTTTATTAAAAAAATTACAATAAAAATTATGCGTTTATAGTTTATTTTGTACAGAAAGCTCACAATCGTGAACGCAATCAAACGACACAAACAATTTCTGAATATTTTCATGAAGAAAAAAAATCATGGTAAGCTCTCTCAACACGAAAGTGACTCAACTGATAACTTTATTATTATTTTTTTGTAAAGTATATATGTATATATATTTTTACACCATTATCTTTCCAGTTGACCTTCAACCAAGCAGTTAACATTTTTGGGGTCACTTTCTCAGTCATATTAAAAGGTCTTTTAGAAGTCAATTGCCAACATTTGATTCAGACTGCTTGAGAATCAAATTGATAAATCGACATTAACGCAAACATTGCAAAGTACTCGACAAGCCTCTTAACACGAGGGTCACTACTTATATTTAAGACTTAGGAACAACTAAATGGCGTCTGACACTAAATTTTTTGCATTAACCTTTTCCAGAATACATCAAAGGTGTTAAAGTCGAAGGGCATCTGGTCCTTTCTGCATGCCCAAGGACGTGAACATAATTTTGTACATGCTAGAGGGCAGAAGTATACACGATCAGCCATCAAAAGTATGATCATACATTGGTTTATTTCGTTGTGTTATTAACACTGGTAGTTCGAAAAAGCAAATTTTTTTCTTGGTCAAAGGTTTTGGATCTTGGTACAAGGGTATATGAGTTTTGTGCACGTCGAAAATGTAACACCTAAAACAAGACGTCGCAGACCCTATAAACTATATATATTCTTGATCAGTATCGAAAGAGAAGTCGATTCAGCCCTGCCTGTCTGCCTTTCAGTCTGTCTATCCGTCCGTCTGTCTATGTGAACGCGTCGATCTCGGAAAATATAATATGTAGAACCAAAATTCCTTTTCAGCTCGATTCTGCTATTCAATACTCATGTTTATTTTTTAGTTCCCCTCCGGAGCTTTGTTTAAGCGTGGTTTTTCATTACAATTGTTGTTGTCAATGCCTTGCGACGTGAACACCACAATTATCAAGAAAAATATGAAGCTCACTCTTGAAAATATGGACAACATGCTTCTAAGATAACACAGTTAAACAATTGTTACGCGAATCCCGTTAAATCGACATCATGTCTAAGACAAATATATGTATGTATATTTATCGATCCCTTCTGTTGAAGTAAAAAGAAGCCTTATAACTCGAACATGAATACTCTGTGGTGTACTATTCATACATACCCAGTTCTGCAACTCAAACTACAAATCTAGCGACATCGAATAATATTGGAAATTTACGGCATCTGTCAATCGAAATTCTGTTCGCAAAGCTCTTTATCTGGTAATAATAAAATTTAAGTCAAATATCTCAGTACTATACAGTACTTCATAACTTGATGTATCAAACCTCTATAAGGTATAGATATCATCGATAAGTTTCAATTCTTTTCATTAAATTTTAAGTTAAAGAGGCCCAACTGTAAATTTAAAAAAATGAAACTTATAACACTCAATATTGTCATAGATTAATTATAAACTTAACGACCCTCGCATATATAAGGCGTACGTCAACACAACACTGGTATACCCAGTTTGTACAATAATACAGTCAAATCTCATAAATACGCTAACCCGGAAAGGTAAAGATTACACATTTTTACTATTAAGGATCCAATGGTGGATAGAATGGTGGACTTGTTACCACAACCTATGATAACCGATGAACGGTGCGACTCAGTCACATTTCCCTAGTGTCTGAGCGCCAAGCGTTGAGTATCAAAACAAATCGGGCCTGTCTCACCTACCTGACGTCACAACAACGACGTAATCTAATCTGAAATAGTCGTGCTACAATCAGTTCCGTGTCGTATCGCATCTATGCCGGTGGCTTATTGAACGTTGAAAGTGTTGTACGCATCTAGAATAAATAAGACAGCTACAGACCGCGCAGTACTCAGTCGTCGTCATGAGCCTAACGGATAAAGTTGTCATTGTAACGGGTGCCAGTTCGGGCATTGGTGCCGCCACCGCGGAAGTCTTTGCGCAATATGGTGCCAAGGTCGTTATAGTCGGACGGAATGCTGCCAATCTAAAGGCCACACAGGACGCTTGCCTCAAGCACAAAGCGAACGTGTTAATACTGCAGGCCGATGTCACCGTCGACGCTGAACGCATCGTTAGCGAAACGATCGCCAAATACGGTCGGATAGATGTGCTGGTGAACAATGCTGGCATACTTGCCGCAGCGCCACTGCTCGAATTGGACATTAAACAATTCGATGACATACTCAACACAAATTTACGCGCCGTTGTCGTGCTGACGAAGCTTGTGGCGCCACATCTCATCAAGACCAAGGGCAGCATTGTGAATGTGAGCAGCTGTGCGGGCCTCCGTCCGTTCACAAATGCCGTAAGTTATTGTGTCTCAAAGGCGGCATTGGATCAGTTCACCAAGTGTATTTCATTGGAGCTGGCGCCACTAGGCGTGCGTGTCAATTCGGTCAATCCGGGAGTTGTCATCACGGATATCCATAGACGCGCGGGCATGCAGACCGACGATTACGAGGCGTACTTGTCGCGCGCACGTGACACACATGCATTGGGTCGGGTTGGCGACGTCAAGGAGGTGGCAGAGGCAATCGCGTTTTTGGCCAGCGAAAAGGCGAGCTTCACGACCGGCGCTCTTCTACCCGTGGACGGTGGCAAACATAACATCACCCCGCGTTGAATCATGCAAGACAATTAATTTATTTTTAAAACAATACATAAATTTTCTTATCATTAAATAAATTACTTCACTCATATTTGTTAAGAGGTTTTTGTTTTTTAATAGTTCACCCAATTGGCATTGAAATGATGACTTGCAAACTTCTTCGCTTTGCACTTCAGTAATCTGAGAAGCACGTGGTCTTGAATATTCCAACTCAATATGCGCATTTTTGAACTGTTTGTTACTCTAAATCAGGAATCGCACAAACTCTACTCCTTTAGCTTCTCGTAAGCTTAGTTCATACATTTACCAACAAAGCTTTTATGTCTTCCGGAATTTTTTTCAGAGGCGCAAACTAAATTATGTTATGTGTGAGGCAATACAATATGTATGCTTCTTGCTTGCAGGTGCTTTCAAATACGAATTTTCTATAACTAAGATCTAGTGAAAATCAGCGTCCTCGACAAGTCAAAGATTCGTTAGCGGGAATTTTGTAACCTTTCCCTTAAATTTTTAGCGAAGCTTCTCTGTGAAAATAACGGTTGACAAAATATAAAACACAGAGTTGCCATGGCTCAATTATAAATTTAACGACCCTCGTATACACAAGGCGTACTTCATCACAGCACTGGTATACCACTTTGTACAATAAGACAGTTAAACATCGATAATTCGATAAGATCAAGATTACACATTTTAATCATAAAGGATCCAATGGTGGATGACTTGATTGCACAACCTATGACAACCTATGAACGGTACGACTCAGTCTCATTTCCCTAGTGTCTGAGCGCCAAATAAATCAAATCAAATCAAAACAACGGCGACATAGACTAATCTGAAATAGTCGTGCTACAATCAGTTCCGTGTCGTATCGCATCTATGCCGGTGGCTTACTGAACGTTGGAAGTGTTGTTCGCGTCTTCAATAAATAAGACAGCTACAGACCGCGCAGTACTCAGTCGTCGTCATGAGCCTAACGGATAAAGTTGTCATTGTAACGGGTGGCAGTTCGGGCATTGGTGCCGCCGCTGTCTTTGCGCTATATGGTGCCCCCTACAATACATTTTCTATACTTCCAATACTTGAATAGATTCTATTTTATGAAAAAATTGCACTGAAAATTGATTGTTAAGTGCGCACAAATGGAAATGGAATATAGAATGGTTGATAACATGGAGTACATATAAAAGGTAGTCGAAGAGTTTTCCAAAAACAACAAGAAAACATTCGACTAATCAGTTATAGGAAGAATAGTTTACAGACAAAAATATGAATGCGAAATATGTATTTCATAAAAATGTTTATTAGTTTAACTTGAAAAAAATATCTATACTTTTCTGGTCATTCGACATTGGTCCTTCTTTATGAACGCTGGCAACGCCCTTGTGAATGACAATTACATTATTTTATCATTATATATAATTTTTGTAATCTTGTCATTAAATAAACTACTTCACTCACATTTGATAAGAGGTTTTCGCTTTTGATTAGTTCACACAATTCGCACTGCAATGATAAGAGGCAACTTTTTTCGCTTTGCCCTTCAGTAGTCTTCAGTAGTCTAACGGTATAAATTCCAACTTAATGAGCGTATTATTGGGACTGTTAGTTGCTCAAAGCCGGTTTGGACATCACATAAACGCTTTATATCTGTAGATCAGCTTCTGATATGCTTAGTACAAACATTTACCAACAAAGCTTTCATGTCGTAAAGCAAGCAATACAGCATTTTCTCAGAAGCTCAAACTTAATTCTGTTATGTGTGAGGCATACAATACTGTTGCTTCTTGCTTGCTGGTGCTTTCAAACACGAAGTCAGTGCAACTAAAATCTAGATAAAATCAGCAAGGGCGGATTACTTAAGTATACTCAACCAAAATAAACGATGCCATGCCTCAAAACAAAACTGCATTGCCCAAATTATATTATTCAACATCTAAAGAACGGCGTGAAAAACATATTAGTTTAATTCTCTTGTATGCAAACAATGAGTAGAAAAGAGTATTTTGTGGTATGAAGTTTTAAAGAGGTTCATAACCTAAGCTTAGTTAATATACCTAACATACTGCATCGTTTGTACTTACATCTTTCCTTCTAAAAGTTACGAGTCGAGAAGGCTTAACTTAGAAATATTTTGTAACATAAGCTTTGATCAAATCTTTAGGGGATTAGCATCCATATAGACGACACAGCTCAGGCAAAGTCTTTTCAATACTGATTAATAATATTTATACTTTATGTATCCTAACCATTAAGGGTGGCATAGTCTGTCAGACGGACGGACTTGATTCAATAAAACTTGTCAAGTTCTGTTCAATTCTTGTTCAACCAGCATCTTGCGTCATTGGCTTTTGCACTCAAAAATTTAATTCATAAACATAAAATCAGATTTGTGCAATCACCATTAATCTTTGACCTAACGACCTTATTGATCATCTTTTCAGTTATCCACTACCTTTTCTACGGTGTAATGAGCTGATCTAAGCACCGGCTGCTTGAGCTTTTGAACAGTATTTCATTTCCATTGAAGCAGCTCTATTCTGGCATATAAGACATTGTTAATAGAACCTTCTATTAAAAGGCACATAAATCTTGTCGAATTCCTGAGAGCTGCTTTTCCTCCTTTAGTAAATAGATTTTGAAAAGTTGCCTTTTTCGATTTAATCTATCTATAAAGCACTCTAAATCTTTTTAACAGAGTTGCCGGAAAAGGGCCCTAAAAGAACCGCTTTCTTCATCCTTAACGTTGACGCTAAGTTTTTACCCGAATTTTATACTAAGAAAGAATATTTAAATTCGTCGCTTTCGCGATAGTGACGCTATTTGCACTTCCTCGATCGAATCGCTTTAAAGTCGTTTCTTTCTCAAGCGCCTGTTAACGCAACTGCCTTGACTGGCGTCTCAATGTTGCAAGTTCGAGGCGCTAAAAGAATCTCCCCATATTTTCAAGTTGTGAGAATTGCAAAAAGAAACCAGTCTGCCTCCTTTTTGGCAGACATATTGGTATCACTTTGAGTCGGAGCACCGTTTTTCACATAGCATACAGCAAACAGCTGTCCGATCTGGACCGCGCCCAGTTGTGGCTTAGTTTTAAATCCCTACTGTCCGTGAGCAGTCCTTGCAACCAAGCCTGGGCCTGTTTTCATCGATGAAGGCTGTAAGGTGATTCGCTTCGTTGCATGTAAAATTTTAATGATATTTTTTCTCTAACAATTCTATCAAGTTTTATTAGTCCACACTTACTCAAAAAAAAGAATTAAATAAATAAAAAAAAAATTATATGAATCTTTTATAATTATAGTGAGTAAAAAAAAAATGAAAGAATCAAATGTATGTACAAAAGATAAATGCGTGGTTTGTTCTCTTGAGGGCGTTTACAAATAATATTGCTGCCTGGCATATTCATCGAAACCCTTTGCGGGTGGAAAGTAGGCGTTAGCGCTGCTACCAGTTGCGGGAGTAAAGTCAGTATGAAAATCTCCGAAGGACAATGCATCATTTATGCCGCCACCAGGTCCAACACCAGACCCGGGTCCGGAATTAATGCCTACACCTTCATCAGCGGCACCTGCCTTGCCCGTATCGTCATCGTAGTTGATGATAAAACGTTCTCCGCCTGAGGGATTGCCACTCGCTACATTGGTGTCCTCATACTGCCTAAAACGTGCATCCTGTTGATCAGCTGCATTTGCATCTACCACTGCTTGATTATCGTCTGCCAGTTGTTCGCCACTCGGATTGGCCACGCTACCATCACCAGTATTTTCTTGTTGCTCTCCATCATCTGTTGTTGTTGTTCTTGTCTGCGGTTGTTCCTGTTCGGCATCATTGGCCGCACCATTGGCCTCAACATCACTTGCATCTTGCGATCCATTAGCGTCCGCCGATGATGCGCCGATGTTTGTGTCCGACTCCGACTCCGCCCCCGCTACCGCCGCCTGGTCATCTGTACGGTCTGGATTAGAGTAAATATCTGCAAAGTGTTCGAGAAAATCCAATGTTTCGACAATTAGTTAAAAGTTTGCTTATTTTACCATCAGATTGTGCGTACTGATAGATGAGGTTATTGCTCAGCTGAGCCGGACGACGTGCAATTGGCACTGTGAGTCGTCTACGCGGTGACTGCGCCACTGGTGGGGCTGGTGGTGGTAGCGGTGGCGCTGCTGGTCCCACAACCCGTGGTCGTGGTGCATTGTATTCATCATAGTAATAGTCATAGGGCGATGGCTTCGGATAACCATAGTACGACTGTGGCGGCGGCGGTGGTGGTGGTGGTGGACGATAGACACGCGTTGGCCTTGGCGTAGTTGTTGTGGTCGTCGTCGTTGTTGTTGTGGGCGCTGGAGTTGGCGGTGGCGGTGGCGGCTGATCGTCATAGTCAGCATCATAATCATACGGTGGATAGCCGACGAAACGACCACCCGGATGATAATAATTATTGCCATATATTGGATAACCATGACCAGGCCATGGTAGTGGTCTATAAATCGGACGATGGCCCAGTGGTGGCGGCGGCGGTGGCGGTGGTGGTGGCATTGGTGTCGTTGTCGTCGTTGTTGTTGTCGTTGTGGTACGCATTGGCGTCTTGGCAGTGATAATGGTCCGTGTTATATTTGCCTTAACATTGCTCAATTGCGCGCTCTTGAGCAGCACATTGCGCAACAATACGCCAAAATCTACCACAGCGCGTTTATCACGTTGCCTAACGGCCGACTGGCCATTGACAGCGATCAGTGAGAGTGACAAAACGGCCAAACCGAACGCGATCGTGACATATGCGCGCTGGCGCAGCGGTCTTATCATACTTGGTGACGTGACGTTACCTGTTGTATCCTTACTTGGCGTTTCGTTGGCTAAATGTGTTGACCACGACCGTACGACAAGAAGTCCAAAAAAGAACTGTCATACTGCCTTGAATACACCAAATACGTTTGGTCAGGTGTGTCGTGCTTGTCGTGCTCGACGTGCTTGTGGTGGTCTGACTTTGTCTCCAACTGTCTGGGCGTCTCCAAACCGCAAACGCAGTTGCACCGTGGCACACACCCAACACCGTTGCCCGCTAGTCTGATATTACAGCATTTATTAACGAGTTAAACTTGTTCTTGCAGTGGCAACAATTACTTTTGCACTACATTTTCAATCAACCAATTGCATAGAGTAAATAAAATCATAGCCGACTTGCCAGTTTTGACAGCGTTCCCCAAACCGTCGTTGCCCACCGCACCAGCGGCTCACAAGCGTCGGAGCCATTTGTGCGACACTGTTGCCAACGGCGGCGAACCCGAAATGCATATTATTTTTTATAGTTTTTCCATTTTTATTATTAGTTTTTTTCATCTTTTCTTATCATTGCTGTGTGTGCGTGTTGGCGCTAAGCTAAGCTGCTTTCGGCGCTGAATGCCAAATCAACTATAATTGAAGTGCGCGTTATAATTTTGTTGGCTATATTATATAATCTTTATTGAGCGTGTTGCGCAAATAGGATTTCTTTTTTATGTTTTTTGCATGCAAGCATTGCAATTTAATGTTTCTATTTCCCTCTCCTTATTACATACTTTTATATATATGTACATATATGTAGCTACATACAAATGTATCTAGGTACATATGTCTGTATGGCAATGCAAATGAGAGCATGGCTTTAAATTAGTAAATTATAAACATTTGGCAAACAAAACAAAAAAAAAGAAAAAAACAAAACGCAGTCAAGGAAAATGTCCCGTTTGAAACCAGACAGCTAAAGGAACTGTATCCGCCATTTGCTTAGGCGTAATTGTGCTGTAAGAACTCATAGGCATATTCGAAGACCAGCAGTAGAATTGCGCCGCCCGGACCGAGACGCATCACCTTGGGCAGCAGACCTTTGTAGAGCGCAGGGAAACCCTCCTCACGATAAACGGTGGCCATCGATGCGAATGTTGTGCGATATTTGATGACGCCCTGCTCCGGCTGGGGTCCTTGTATACGTGACTTGGCGACATCGAACGGTATATTGATGAAGCATGAGAGCGTGCCAGCCGTAAAGCCGATAAGCACTTTACGACAGAACTCCCATGTGCTATCCTCATAGGCGGGCACATAATTCTTAACGCTGTGATAGAAACCGAAATAGGTCATGTTGAAGAAACCATTGCGGCCCATGGTCGCGGTGACGCCCTTATTCAGGCCACGCAGACCATAACCGTCCTGGCGTACAATTGTACGTGCGACCTCCCAAGTGGTGGCATTCGTGCCGACGACACGACGATCTGCTTGCTGGGCGACCTTTACCACCTCAAATGGATTGACGGCAACCGCTTCGATCAGGCCCGCTGTAAGGCCGGCCAGTGAATAAGTCTGCATAAAGTTAATCAAAATTAATAAATGCCTCTCTTCCTTTATCAATATTTGTGCACATTATACTCACCAAGGGCGTGGGCTCACTTGAGCCGAATAGGAACAAAGGCTTTGTCTGCTCAAAAACGAGAAACTTGATGGCACGCTTTGGCGTCTCAGCGAGCACCGGCGGCAGCAAACCCTTCCAGAACGACAGCGTTCCCTCTTGTCGGTACATTTTCGCAAAACAATCAAAGACGCCCCGGTATTGTGTCTGTGTAATGAGAGATGTTTGTTTGTTAAATCCATGTTGCTTCAATTACACAATTGTAGTTGATTTTTGTGGCAATCATGTTGCATTCATAGGCGTGTGTTATGTTTATGCATGAAGTCAATTGCAACATGAGAAACATGTTCAGACTGCCAAATTATATCTCGAACAGCCTCTTACAGCAAACCCCACACCCCACACTAGCACACAAACATGAAAAATACAAGAAATAAAGAAATAAGAAAAAAGAAAAAAAAAAACAACAAAAAAATGAAAATGAAAACATTTCTTTTTTTTAGTCATTTTTGTTTTTGGTTAAATATGAGAAAGTAATTTATCGTTAATTACGTGAATATGTGCGCGTGTGTGTGTGTGTGTGTGTGTGTGTGTGTGAGAGTGTGTTGACATATATTTTTGTTTTCATTTTCTGTTGTTTTTTATTTGTTTGTTATTGCATTTTATTTTTAAACAGCGCATTCTAGTTAATAACACTGATGTTTCTTCTTATAATTTTCTTATTTTGACGTGACCCCCCACACTAACCTCTTCCTCACACACACAACACTTGAATTCAATTTTTTTAATATTTCGTTTTGTACCCGTTAACTTTTATAATATCAGCACATCTATGAGGCATTGACTCAATAATGTTATATTTAATATTTCTCGCTATAACTTAACCTCTTTCATCAAATTTGTATCGCTTTGCACCATATTCTCCCAACGCGACGTTTCAATATCCTGAATGAACTTTCGTTAAGATTCAAGTCCAACGTCCAACAACGCCTATGCCAGCCAGGGTCATTATTGTGTCAGAATACCCTTTCTTGGGTACATATATATGTATATGGCATATTTATACCATACCGTCCTTACTAGTTTTTTTTTTTATTAGTCTATTTTTATACTCTTGCAAAAAGAGTATATTAACTTTGTCGTAAAGTTTGAAAGTTGCAGAGAAAGACATCACCGACTACATAAAAAATATATATTCTTTATCAGCACAACGAGACAAGTTCAAATAAACATGTCCGTCTGTCTGTTCCAGTGCAAACTCCTCCTAGAGTTTTAAACTTATCCAAAAAATTTAAACGCAGAAGTTCTTCAGATATGTCCAGGCATTGTATATCTCAGAATAATTTCGATCGGACTACTAGCATATAGCTCTCATAGGAACGTTCGTCCAAAAAGAAGGTTTTTGTTAGAAAAAATTTTTTTGTTCTTGAATATAAACAGACCAAATTTTGCAATTACGTGTTTCTATTAATGCCTGACTATAATCCAAAGTTTTATAAGAATCGGACATAAGGGAGTGGTGCCGCCCATACAGCGAAAAACTTAAAAATGGGACATCTCTGTAAGCAGACGAGATGCAAGATTGTAAAATATTTGGGAAAACGTTTGCAAGAGTATAAAAGTTTCAGCAAAGCCGAAAATAGCTCCTCTACTGGTTTTTTGTTTCCTTTGCTTTGCGAGAAACGAATTTGTCAAATTTGTCGCACGTTGTTGTTAAAAAAAAAAAAAAAAAAAAAAAAAAAAAAAAAACAACAGTGCTTCAGTTTGCTAGGTGATTGTTGTTGTTGTTATCAGCTGTTTTCGTGTTCAAGCCCTCCCGCAATAACTTTTGTGACCTTGTCTTGCCCTTTTCCCATACAAAAACTTTAGTTTAATCGCTGCTTTGTGTTTGTTGTTGTACTTTGTTTTGTTTTTGCTTCTTATGGTTTTTGGCTTGTTTGGAATCGCAAAGAACAGCGCAGAAAGCTCTGTTAGCGTCGCAGTCATAAAACTGATAAGAAGTATGTGTGAGTGTGTGACGTCAAATTAACCAACTGGATTTCAAGTGTTTTGTCAGTTTAATTGAATACATGCTAAGTACATAAATATGTATGTAGCAGAAAGGCCGTTTTAGGGAGAGGAGGGAAGTGAAAAAACTTTCCAAAGACGGATCTATCTTTATGGAGACCGAAAATACAGAATATAAGAAAAGTTTTTTTAATTTTGGAAAGTTATAATTTTTTTTGTTTGCAGTCTGGACCGAGATAAACAAGTGTGCTTAACAAGCCGCTACTGCGTCTATGTCGCTGTGTCTATGTACGCTTAACTCCCTAATGTATTAAGCTTACCTCACCGGCGCGCGCTCCCAGTTGCATACGAGTCTTGACCACGTCCAATGGCTGCATTATGCAAACCTCAATGAAACCCGCTGAGCCGCCGGCAGCCACCTGCATGACAGCGCGCTTTAATGGTGGAATCTCCTGGACATGCCCAAAATTTGCCGGTGCTGGTGCCAGTGCCGCCGACGCCGACGCCGATGCTGCCGCCGTTGTTGACTCTTTGTTCAACTGCTCGGCAGTTGGTGGTTTTTCCAACGATGACATTTCTAACAACTTTTTCGAAACGCAAGTAACAATTTAAAAAAAAAATACAAAAATATTCAAGTTTTTGTCATGCGACGCTTTGACAGGAATTGTAAAGAAACAATTTGTTTGTAAGTTTTTTCATGCGATTTCGGAATGCTTTGACGGATGACTTCACTTTTACGTTAATATGATCGCCTTGCTCTTCTTCTTCTTCCTTAACTACGGCACTTGCCGTTGTCTCCGCACGCGTCGAGCACAAGTTTAGCACTGTTTGGTTGCTAAAGCATGAGCGAGCAGATTCTGCGACAATAACACCATTAATGCCAAATGCAAACGCCGCTGCCGATAATATGCGCACACCGCCGTTTGACACATCTCGCAACTGACGGACGGACGGACGGACAGTGGGCCATCCAACCGACCGAACCATTCGACACGCAATCACCCCCGCACTGTAGCGTTTATAAAGCTCAATTGTTGCCATATACATACATAAAGACATACACACATACATATACAGCTCATCGGCCTCAAACCATTGGCGAGCGTAGCGCTTCGTGCGGGTGGATTTGTTCTTGTTTGCTTGAACATTTCATTAATTTATATATCGTATCATTTATATATCAAGTAATCGTACAAACATATAAAAGAAAGAAAATAAAAGAACACAAAATAACAGCGATAAAAAAAAGTACAAGTGAGTTTCGCACACGCGCGCACACACACACACACACACACACACATTCGCCCAACCGCGCACTCGTTCGCTCGCTGGAATATAAAGCAGAGCGATGGCAGCGCCGTAAAGAAGAGCATAGCTGTTGATCGTTGCCAAACAAACAGGCGGCGAGAGCGACCGATGGCCGTGGAAACGACGATTCTGATCGGTGGAATATTTTCACTTCGAAACACAAACGCAAAAACAATGAGAATTTGCTCAGCTCATGGAAGCAGCAACGACGACGTCGCCTGTGTTCATCTTATTAGCAGAAGGTATCTGCTGCCGTTTTATTGTTGTTATTGTTGTTGCTGCTTCATTTCGTCGACAGTGCTTTATTACGTCACACATAACTATAGATTAGCACACACCCGGTAGCCACTTCTAAGACAGTTAAGCACTACCCGAATGACATCCCCACTCCAGATACTCTTAGTACTTTTCTTAATTTAACTTTCTTTAAGACCATTTTTTCTTACAATTTTAGCTACAATTGAAAAGCAATTGTATTTGTTATGCCAAATGATTGTTTTTTAAATTTAAATAATAATAATACTATTTATGCAGATAGACATAAAACCAACCAAAACCAAGAACCATCAGTTTTCATACAAAAAAAAATCATTGTGGCCAATACTATTACAAGTCTATCATTTAAAAAACACACAAGCACACACACGCACATTACGTTACGTCAATCATAACGAAATAGTTAAAGCAGATGAAAAGCTCATCGGATATAAAAGCTTATTGAGTAAATCGGGCGGCAATAACGACAAAATGACGCCGCTGGAACCAAGTGAGCAGAATAAAGTCAACGAACGACACAGAAGAAGTCATGTATGCTAATGTGTTATTGTTGTACACAAAGCCTTACACATACAAAGCTTTACGCAAAAAGAGGAAAATGGACCACCAACAAAAAACAAAGAAAGACCGACTACACTTATCAGTATTGAATAAGCCAACGTTGCATAAGCGAGCATATGTACATACATACGATGGTGGTGACATTTGTTTAATTCCTTGTAAAAATAAGATTTTTAAAATTCCACAAAAAATGCTTCTGTATTGGCAAAAACCTCTTAATTTTATCTCAATTTTTGTCGTCTGATCCATGTTTTCAATGCAGTTCGTATAATTTGGCTATGGCAATGTCCACCATTAGCAATCGCAACGGTACATGCGATACACAGTGCATTTCGCGTCTTGGGTAATTGTGGTATGCAAGGGCGTAGCGAAGGGGGGGCAAGAACTGCAATACCACAAACATGACCGAAGGTTTTTCGGTGCAACGGCGAGAGGGCAACCAAGGCCAGGGTGGTTTGCTTCGGCAACATTGATTTTCCCACTAATGGTCAGACCCTTTTTGGAGCTACGCTGTGGCTGTGGTTAAACACATAAATGCGAGTAGAGTTTTGGCTCGGGGGGCGGTAGATTTGGTCGGGTGTTGAAACTTATAAGTCAACAGAGGTGTTAGATAAGCCTTAACAAGGAAGAAGTTGCTGCCATTGACCATGTAACTTCAATTGTTACTGGTGCTTGCACAAGGGCGTTAATTCACGTTTTTCAATCCGTTTTTGTTTTTGACACCAAGAGACAAAGACTCAACGAATTAGGTACTCTTGTAAATCAATAAGACAACCTAATGTACGACTGCGCTCGTCACATCAATAGCTCACGGTTGACATGCATATACAGATGGTAAAGGTGCCCCATACACAGCATCAAACTTCACTTGAATTTGTTCATATGTTTTTCCTCTTCAAAAATAAAACTAGTAAGAACGCTATCTTCGGCTTTGCCGAATATTGTATACTCTTTGGAATCTTATTTCTCTTTATCTACATAACCTACCTACCAATTTTTATTGCCAAACCAGATATATGGACATGCACATTTTGCAATCAAAAAAGGTTTTACGCCTCCCTAGGAACATAAGTATGAAGCGTCAAGTCAATTGGCTTAGAATCAAAATAGCTCTCCATATAACGACTAAAATTTTAGTGCTTTATCTCACAAAACCAAAAATTAATTCATACAAACGAATTTTGTTTATTTGTCTTCTCCTTTTCATATGGGGCTACCAGGACCAGTGTTCCGATCATGCTAGTTCCGACAATGATTTATGGCAATGAAATTCAAGGGCTGTGCAAAATTTTAGGTCGATAGTTTCAAAACTGTGGGAGGAGATAGCATACATACAGACAGACAGACGGACTTGGCTATATCAACTCGTTTTGTCGAGCTGATCAAGAATATATGTAAAGACTTTGTATAGTCGGCCGATATCTCCTTCTGGGTGTTACAAACTTCGTGACAAAGTTATAATACTTTTCACTCTGTTAGAGTATAAAAAACCAATATCGGAAAAAAACTAACCGTTGAATTTATCGGGAATTTGGATTGTTGCCGCTTTAGAGTTTGAGGACGTTCATAAATTACGTGAGATAACATTCCAGCAAAATCTCACCGAGGGGGTAAGAAGGGGTCATTGAAAATCTAATGTCAACTTTGTAATCGATTCAAATTTAATCCATGTGATTCTGAGGTACATTCTCGATACTCTGGCAATAAAGTGCAATACTGCGTACCCTAACCTCGTTATCAGTGATCTTCTGACTGACCAAACTGCAAAACAGAAAACATAATATCAAACTATTGTTCAAGCCTTTGGTTCATTAAAAGCGACGACATTATCATCTTGGAGTCGATCGGCGCAATTAATGCCATATTTGTACATACATACATATGTGTTGGAAACCGCCAATTCAATTAAAACTTATTTCATTCCAAAGTCATTTCTTTGCATTGTGTTTTGCAACGGAATAAATTTGAACCGACAAAGTGAATTTTTGTAGAATTTCTAACGTCAGCTACTTGCGGCATTTGACCACAGGTTCCAATGTAAATAAACTCTCATAACTCATCCCAATATTGTCCCAATGTAAAAATTTAGTGATTGAACTTGTTATATTTTTGGTTTATGCATTTATTTTTCATTTTTCATGCAGGTTTCTCTCTTTAAAATTTATAATTTTTTTAAATATTATTGTATTGTTTTAGCTTTTGTTTTTCTGTTCATTTCTTTGATTATACGTTTCTAATTATTGAGTATATATGATGTATATAATTCCAATTACAAATATTTCATATATAACTATGTATGTATAAGTGTCTAAGTGTGGCTTGTGTGTGTTTATGTGTGTGTTATGTCAACATTGGCTTCGTCGATTTTATAGCATATCTAGTATATGTATGTATTATTTTGTATAAACATACATATGTATGTGGATGTGTATATATGTATGTACGTATGTATAAATATCTTCTTTAACATTTGCATATGTATATATATCAAGGCGCTTATGTACATTTTCCAATTTATATTCTACAAATATATTACAAAATACAAAAAAAACCAACAAATGACTTCTTATATACAACATAATACATATTTACTTATACCTAGCTATGCATGTACACAAAAACACACACATCACATACACACACACACACGCGCGCATACACACATACATGCAAGAACACTAAGATCTTCGCGTAAGGCTACAATGTCATTGACCTAAATGAAAATATAAGCTACGCGTCTCTGCCCGCTGAGCATTACAACCCCACCCACGTGCAGCCAATTTGACTTCGTCTCTAATAAAAGCCAACTTAGCCTAACAGAGCCATGGCCTTCTTGGCCTACCTTCAATACAACAAAGTTTGACTCCTCAAACTTTTGATCGAAATAAGTGGTTTTTACAATTTGTTTCTTGTTTCTATTGTATTTCAAATGGATTGTCTTCTTAACTGATTTTCACGCTGTGTCGTTTGGTTTTAACCAATTTTGTAATGCTAAACTAATTGTTTGTGTTTAATTTTTATTTCTTTTAATTAATATTATTATTTAACTATACTTTATGTATAAACTTTTTTTCATTATAATTTAACACATAAATCAGTCGGAAAACCAGTAAATAACTTAAATAGTTCATTCTTCGCATATATGTTTATATATATATATATATATTTATATATATATATTTATATATATATATTTATACATATTTATGTATCAACATATATTTATATATATATATATATATATATATATATATATATATATATAAAATATCTATACATAGGTAATTAGTTAAAACTAAACTTAACTTTCTAATTAATAAACGAACTAATAACTTAACATAAAGTGTGAAGAATAAAACGAAAAATGTGTTTTGTCTTTTCTGAAAATGCCCTTTTTTGTTTTTGTTTGTTTGTCTTCGTGTAAATTAAATCTTTGTTTATATAACGTTTTGATTTATATTTTTAATATATCATAATTAATATTAATTTAGTTGATGGATCGACTGCTTCTTTTAATTTTGTGTGTTATATTTTGTTATATACACGCAGGAACAAAAACTATTCTAACGAAAGCGAAAAAATTTGCTTAAGGAACACGCATGCGATCAAAAAATGTCCTTTCTTCATGCTTGTGATTGTTTTGGATTCTTTTTTTTTTAATTATATTTGACTTTTGTACAATTATGATTTACTTATTAATTTTTTTTTTATTTTTTGTTCATGTTAATATGTGAAAAGGCAGCATTTAAATAGCTTCATGTTTCGCTCATATTTAATTATTATACTTGTTTATATATATATAATCTAATATAAAACAAAATCTCAACGTGTTTTTACAATTCGTTTTCGCTTCCTTTTTTTTAATGTGGTATTTTTTTTTTATCTATTGCACAATTATCAAGCACGTCGAGCGGTGGAAGCTTTGTGGCAGGGAATTGGGAAGTGCTTGTTGCTTGTTATTTTCTAGTTAACATTATTATTTTACGTTTTGTTTTTTTTATGGTTCTAATAATATTTCACCTTTTGGTCTGCACTTGAAAAGTTTGCTTGTTTTTGCTTTTTGTTTTTGGTATGACTTCTATCATTCCGACAGTGTTTGTTGTTAACTATTTTATCTGATCTGATATATATATATGTATATATTTTATATTAATATTAAAACTATAAGAGCTTTATGAAAAAACAAAAAAGAACTGAAAAAATTAACAACTTTTAGCAATTCTATTAAAGCAAGTAAAGTCTTGCACTTATTGGACACTACAATTTCATTGAATTTCTACGTTGCTAAACTTAAATTAAGACTTGAACACTTTTGTTGTTGTTGCTGTTTTTTTTTTTTTTTCAATCTTATTTTTCGCTAATTTTCTTTGCAAGTTGGTTTTTGTATATGGTAAAATCACAAATATATATTGTAAAGTAACCGTGACAGCGCTGAGTGCATCGCGCAACGGCAGGTGCGGAATAATGTTGCTCCTACTTTTTGGCTTTTAAAAATGTATTTGTTGCTGTGGTTGTTGTTGTTGTATTTGCAGTAGTTGTTGTTAGTACGTTTGCTGTGAAAAAGCGACGTGCACAACGCTGACTGCGACGATGTTGCAATTGACGCTGCAGTTGATGAGCCGCATAACGCGAGTCATTACAATAGAGCGCCGTCGATGATGACGAAGATGAAGCCGCTGCAAATGAGCTCGATGAAGATGATGTCGATAGTGGTGGCGCCGATGCCGTACAATAGTAGTCATCAATGTCAACATAGCCGTAAGCGGAAGCGGCCGCTGTCATATCTTCGCTCCGTGCTGCAACAAAAATATCAGTAATGGAACTGGGACTTGAACTGGCTTTGACTGGCGGTGTACTGGCAGAGAGATCTAATCCGTAAGTGGCACGGCCAAACGAATGCGGTGGCATTGACAATGACATTGTAGAGCTAGTGGCAATGCTGACATCGTTGCCGCTACCGCTTGCTACGTTAACGGTTGTCGGACCAACATCATTATTGCTAGCATCTAATTGTGTGCCATTTGCCGACTCACATGTGCCGTCATTGTCACCATTATCGTCAACGCAAGCACCGGTGTCATCGACGGCATCATCGAAGCCATACCAACATCACATGACCATGATTTGCAGCGCTACTCATTGATCTATTGTACGGTAGATGCGTCGTTGTGGTTCAGGTGTATAGTGAATTCGCGTACGAAAGTGCTGAGGTGAGCCAGGCACGCTCTCCGAGCCACGGCGCGGTGGCGGCAACGGTGGTGAGGCGGAGACATACCTGAATAGATAGATTAACAAATTTAATATACGATTTCTTGAATAATCCATAAATTGTATTAATTCACTTACCGTCTATTAAGCAGCGGCGAGCCCGGCAGCTGACCACTTTGCTGGCCACTTAACTCAAGCAGATTCTTACGAAGTAATAGTGGCGATTG
The DNA here is from genome assembly GCA_037044515.1 of Phortica magna. Classification (NCBI taxonomy): domain Eukaryota; kingdom Metazoa; phylum Arthropoda; class Insecta; order Diptera; family Drosophilidae; genus Phortica; species Phortica magna. The sequence continues at coordinate 60,394 of JBAMBP010002280.1, forward strand.
ACCGCGATTGTAACGCGGTGGCGGATCCGGACTACGGTGTCGCCGATCAAGACCAGCAAGTATGTGTGGACTCGGTGGCATGCTACTGCTACCACCCATTCCGCTGCTGCTTCCAGCATATCGACGCAAAAACGCACTTGTACTGCCCGACTGCCCGACACCAACGTCCGTACGAAAGTCCAGCATACGCGGTCCAGTGTCGGCTGTGGGAGAGGTGCTATTACTCGTACTGGTATTGCTGCTGCTACCCGCCGACAACGTGCGATAATAGTAGGACTTGCTGCCATTTGTAGCTTGCATCTTATACGGCGATGATGTTGCCGCCGATGTGACCCCAACGCCGCTTACTATCGCCGCCATCGGATCGTTGCCATTTGTGGTAGTTGGCAGTGTTGTCGTTGTCATTGGCATTGGCGTTGGCGTTGTTAGTGTTGATGCTGTAGAATTCAATTGTAATTTTACATATGTAGCAAATTGGCGTTTCATGGCGCCTGCAAGTGTATTAAACCAGCCTAAGTGCAGTGTGAAAGGCCGTACAGTTAATCGTATAGTGGCAATGATGGTGATGGTTGGTGATGGTTGGTGGAGGTTGCAATAAGTGCATGAGTCAGTTGTATTATATATGATAGCGAAGAAGATTTGTGTTAAGGTGTAAATTCATATTCAAATTGTAGATAATGTTGTTTTTGTAGTTGTTGTTGAAGATGATGATGGTTTTATGTGCAGAATTAAAAAATACATATATATATAAAGAAGGAAAGAAAAAGCAAGCGAAAGCGTTAAATTAAGGGCAAACATTGATAAACACTCAAAAGCTAAAACATATCAAAGCAAGCAAACTATGAACGGCAAAAACAGCTCACCTGTATCTGACGCATTGTAAGCACCACTATGGTCTTTAACGCCAGTCATACCATAACCGCTGCTAGCACCGCCATTTGTGCTCAACAGTTGCCGACGCGCATATAACTTGCCCAATTTGCTGGCCACACAATCGCCTGGCGTCGCTGTTGTATCGCTCAGTGGCGGTGATGTTGTCGCCACGCCACTATAATCCACGTGATCTGGCGATGTGGGCGTTGATGTACGCAAATAATTTCCACCACTGCCATGCAAAGCTGTTGGTAGCGGTTGATACTGTAATGGTCCGGTCGTGCCTGTGCCAAAGTGACCGAGCGGCGTACGTGGTTGCTGAAATTCATTGGCGGCTATTTGAGAGCACGAAGACTGCGTTGAGGATTGACTTGACGTTGAATGCGATGACGACGATGGCAACATAACATTTCCATCGAGCCCGACATTATTTGCCATGGAGTTTACTATTGTTGTTGGCGCATAATTACTCAGAAATGGATTTGTCGTTATTATGTTACAACCATCCGTTGTTCCCTGTGGCACCAGCATTGGCGGCGGCGTGGAGTGACGAGCGTATTGATCACGTTCCCGTTGACGTTCAAATTCCCTTTCACGCAACTGATTCTGCTGATGATAGAACCGCTGCAGTACTGTAGGATCATAAGAAGAGGTAAGATTAGAAAGGGAGACTTTACACGCACCAAGGCAGTCACTCACCAATTGGACTTTGATTGCCCTGAGCACGTTGCAGCGTATTACATTCGCCGCGGCTATTCAGTGTGAGCGCCTGTTCGGCTACTGGTGACGCCAGGGTGGTCGGCACACTCGTGTGATAGCGCTGCATGGCCGGTGAACAAAAGCCGCCAGCACCACCGGATAGACTCAAATCATATTCACTGGTCTTCGCACGCCCGACGGGCTCATCGCAATTGCTGCTGTCAAAAGCCAACGACACATCCTGCGTTGTTGGCATGCGCCAAAGTGGATCGATTTGGTTAGTTTGCGGCATAGCGTGTTTTTTCTGACTGAACGGTGACGTTGTCAAGTTGCGTAATATTGATTGACCTAAATTACAATACAGATGAATGAATGCTTATGCTGACAATACAAAAAAAAAATAATGTAATAATTGTCATAAATTTGTTTTTACCAATACTGCTAAACATTGACTGCTCTTTTTTGGGACTCTCATCACTGTACTTGAAATGTTGGTGCAGTGATGATGGGCCACCTACGCTGGCGGCGCCGTTATTCAATTTACGCTGCATGAATGGTGACTTGCGGTACAGTTTACTCATCTCCTGTGCCATGCCAGTGGAGCCACCAGCGCTGACAAAGCCGTCCGGCACCTCTTTCGTACGTTGATACTGCTGTTGCTGTTGCGGATGCTGTTGTTGTTGTTGCTGGTAATGATGGTGGTGAAGTTGATGATGATGATATGCATGCGCACTGCTAACACTTGGCGGTGAAAGCGGACTGGAACTAGTGGCGCTACTACTATCAGATCCACCACCACCACCACCAGCACTTCTAAGATTATTGTTACTATGGTAATTTGTTGCTGTTGTTGTTACTATCGGTTGAGGTAGTTGTGTCGCTTGCTGTGATTGTTCTTGATGTTGTTGTTGAAAATTATGCTGATAATGATGAGGTCCAGCACCTTGTTGATTATTATGTTGCTGAGGTTGATATACGGGTATTTGTGTTGCTTTTATTGTCTTTGTAGTCGTTGTTGCTGCTGTAGTTCCTGCTCCTGCTCCTGCTCCCAGTCCCATGCCGCCAATATCACTAACGCTTACACCTCGCATTGCTGCTGTGGTTGCAGATATCTTATTATTATATGCAACGGCAGCGCTTGTTATCTTCGTTGCTGTCGGCATAATCGTTCTGAAAACAGATCGAACGTTTAAGTTAGAAAATGTTTTTTCTATCTCAATTCATTTTTTTTTTTTTTTGTTTAAACATTTAATGAATGCATAGATGAGTGAACCAGTGTAAGTGTTGGCGTTTGTGTGCACTTGTGATAGTATGAGTGTCGAAAAAATGTGATGCACAACTAGACTAGACATGTTTTTCACTTGTCTCAGCGTATTTAAAATCTTCGAAACTTGCCACAAACTCCGTTGCGCATTTTGCATTTTAATGAATGTTATGAAATACATATACACATACAGGCAAACACCCACACACACATAAGCAAATTAATTAAAATGCCATTGCAAATATTTAAAAAAAAGCAATAAATATACACATATCTATGTAAAGCAGTGACGTGCAATCTCTCCTTTTATATAGCACGCGTACAAAGGGCTCTTGTTTGTGCTTGTGAAGAGACTGTCCGTCACTGATGTAAAGTATTCAACAGATAAAATGAACAAACAGAATGGGCACCTTCGGATTTGCTCCTGCTAGCGCTCTAACGAAAGAAAAACCAAATGTGCAAATGCAACACAGAAGTATTGTATGCCTAAGTTTGACAGTAGCAAACATACAACAACTGTCAATAGTATAGTAACGTATGTTTGTAAGCGTTACGCTTAACCATACAATACCTTAATATTAAATGTTAGTTTAAACTTTGCTTATTCGGTTGCACTTTTGTGACATTGCTTTAGCAGCCGTAAAAAATATTTGGTACCAATGCGATCGGAAGTTATCTGTTGAATACCCTTTAAGTTTTATATAATCCAAGTATTGTTTGAATCCAATGACTCTACGAAGCGTTGTCAGCTGCTCTTTCACGTATTTTTTTTTCTTTCTTTCGCTTTTTTTTATTTTATTAATTATTCAATCAAATATAAAATTAACAAAATGCAATGTTAACAATAATAAGTTGATTAGTAATTATGATTTTAAAACGCATGCATAGTAACAATTATTAAAAAAAATAAACATAAATAAATATATTTAATAAATGAAATTGTAAAATAAAAACACGTACTTACTTAATTGGGATTGTTTGATTTGATAATTTTTATTTAGATTATTTTTGTGGGTTTTTTTTAATATTTACTTTTTCATTTTTTTTTTTTTTTTTGACATTTTTTAGTTATTAGGAATTAACAACCTACGAAAAAAATGGTAATAAAAAAGAAACAAATTAAATGGTCAATTAAAAAAAAAACAAAGGCAAAAATATTAATTGATAAGGTATTGTTAATTATTACTAATAATTTTCATAAACCAAAAAAAAAAACAAACAAAAATTAAAAAAAAAATAGTTCTCGGAAAAGGAAGAAAAATTTTCAAGCGGCGTTGACAAGATAAAATCTAAATTGTTGTTTGTCTTTCTTTAATAGCCGTTCATTGATTTTTGTTATTGTTTGTTAAATAAAAAATAAGTAAATGAACAAAATTAATTTTAATCAAAATTAGATTCAAGCAAATTATAATTGATTAAATGCACAAAAGAGATACAAAAACAAACACCTGCTTAAAAGGATTAAACAAATCAACAAAAGAAACGGAAAAGAACTAAGAAAAACAAAAAGAAAAGAGATGAGAGAATCAAATTTGAAAAAAGCCTACCTCAGCTAGAAGAGCGAGCGAGAGCGTGAAAGCAAACGCGCGTGTGAAGGAGACAGCGTTAAATAATTGGAAATAAATAAAAAATAAACGAAAACGAATTTTTTTTTTTTTTTGGTTGTTGTTTTAAAAATGAGCAGAAAACAAACTTGTAACGAAAGATTAAGGCGAAAGCGGCGCCATTGGTGGATAGTAGAACCACCAGGGTCGGATCATAGTTGAGCGTACGGGTACTACATCTACTTACCTATGCTGCGTCTTGACCGCTTTAAACCATGTGGGCACATCGACATTTTCAACTTCATAGGTCTTGATGAACGGCTGTGCAAGTAATTCTGGATATTTGGGACGATTCAGATGATTCTTTGTGAGGCTAAAAGACAAAATGATATATATATATATTAGTATGTTTACCAATTTAAATAAATTGTGATTCATTTTATTATTTACCACTTGTTGACGAACTCATGGAAATCGTTACTAAAATTGAAACCATCGCCACGCGGCAATCGCGGCGGTTCTGAATCCAAAACCTTTGTTAGCACCTCGAAGTCCGTATTGCAGCCCTCGTATGGTGAACGCGCGGTGGCGAGCTCAACAAGCGTGATGCCAAGTGACCAGACATCAGCGCGTATATCATACTTTTGTTTCTTCGGATCAATACGTTCTGGCTGTAAAGACACAAGATTTTTAATGAGATCATCGTCATTGATTGCCTGACACGATTTACACACCGCCATGTACGCCGCACAGCCAGCAGCGCGTGTATTGGCCTTAGAGTCTACCAAACGGCCGCTTATACCAAAGTCGCACAATTTAATATTACCACGCTCATCTATTAGTATGTTTGAGGGCTTAACGTCACGATGGATGACACCGTGCTTATCCTTAAGATAAGAGAGCGCGTTGACAGTCTATGAAAGAATTATGTTTTTAGACTAGATAATGAAACAATGTAAGGCATGCTTTTGATTTTACTCACCGCCACGGTCACCTTGCCCAGTATGGGTTCCGGTACCGGTTTCTTCGATAGCTTAAGCAACTTATCAAAGCACATGCTCATCAGCTCCATACATATCCAGACATCCGAATCACGCACAAAACAACCGAGGCACTTTACAATGTAATTGCAGTCATGCGACTTGAGCACAACATCCAAGTCCATGAATATACGCTTATTTTCCTCTGTATTTCCAGTGCGTCGCATTTGTTTCACTGCCAGTATCGTATCTGTAAGAACGTGACGCATCTTGACGACATTCCCGCTTGTCCCCGAGCCCAAGTCGCCCAAATGTTCGAGATCCTTAATATCTGTGGGATATTGGCGACCCTCAATGGTTAGAATTCCCGTTTGGGACATGAACCTTTTGAGCGCTTTGTCCGCTTCCGATTTGGTAGAAGCAGCAGGTGAAGGCGTGGTCAGGGGTAGCACCAAAGGGCGTGTACGTTGCGGGCTGATCTCCACTGTCGAGCGAAAATGAAAGTTAGAATTAAAAAAAAAATTAAACCAGAAAAAATATAATAACCCACTGAACATTTTGTCAAACAAGACTGGCGTAAGCTTGTATACTTTAGCAGCTATTGAACTCATTCAATTTGTTCGGTGGGTAAGATCGAATGTGTGTGTGCCGCGTGACGCAGTCGTTGCGCGCTTCAGTACATTACTCCGGAAATACCGAAATACGAAATAAGATACAATAACATAGCGAAAATAACTGGCTTCAAAGAGAAAAACAGACTGACCAAAAAAGAAAAAAGCCACAGTGCGATGCGAAGCAAACACAAACGGCATGCGAGTAAAATTAAATATGGGACAAGAGTATGTAAGGCAAAAAAAAAAAGAAACAAACAATGAACCAAGTGAGAGGCGAAGGGTGATTAAATCTGCCCTTCTTTGCGACAACGCAATAGTCAATTATTGGCAAAACAAAAAAAAAAAGAAAAAAAATAAACAAAATTATGTTAAAAACTGAATGAAAAACTTAAAAAATCAGTTCTTATCACACACATGCAAACGCAGTTTTTTATTCTTTGACATTTTTTGCCAGCAAACCGCTTTCCGCACAAACTTTTGGCCCTGAAGCTTATTTTGGTCTCTTCTGCCTCTTCAGTCTATGTTATTGTTTTTGTATAAAACCACCACACACACACACACACACACACACACACAAAAATTCAAAGTATTTGCATTATCCTTACACGGTCGTGGTGGTTGTCGCAACATGCTTCCCCCACTGCCGGCTCCACCACCGCTGCCATCCGTTCTCGTGTGTGCCACCACAGCTGCCGGCACTGTCGATGACAGCTCTCGCACGCGCGAATTGGATAAGTCAATTCTCTCATGTGATTCGTTCTCTGCTTGCAGACGTTCCTCAAGCGATTGCAGTTTTAGGCCGATTGTCTTTATTGAACTGGACATTTTCCACTTATGCACTTATGATGCTATTGTACACTCTCCGTCTGGCAGGCTTTCAAGATTCGATTTATTTGTATGCCCACTAAGTGCACGTTGCTGATACGCACTCCGCACTGTGCAACTATCGTCGACGCTGTCACTGCAGCAACCAAAACTAGACGTTCCACCAACTGTCTTTGACGCTGTGAGTCCGTCGGTCCGTACGTGCCCTGTCTTTGGTTTTTTTGTTTTTCTTCTTTTTGCACGTACTTTTGTTGTTCGTCGTTGTCAATGCAGCTTCTGCTATTGTGACTGCTGTTGTTGTTTTCGCCCTCCTCCACCACTCTTAGTAGAGTATTTCTGTATATACTATATAAGTCCGTCCGCTGCAGCAGCGACAGCACGCTTGAACAGTGCTTTCTAAACTCCACACACAGTGCCGTATTTGATTTCGTTTCGTTTTTATTTTATTTTTTTATTATCTGTTCGCCACCGCGTTGCGCTGTCGATTTTCCACCGCGTTAATTTATGTCAACAACAAAATACGTATTTTGGCAGCACAATGGTTAAACTATTTTGAAAAAGTTCCAAAAAATATCATTATTTGTCCAGTGGTGCCACTTCTTCGCGCACAAATCAGGCCAGATCGAAAAAAATGGACAAAAAACGGATAAAAATTTAAAAGAAAACCACAGAAATCTAGGCAATTAATGAATATAGCTTAAATCAAGTTAGTTTCCACTATTAAGCATATCGACTTTTCATCGTTAGGGCTTGTAACTTTCACTTTAGATGCGTGGGACTCACAGTTTTTTTTTTTTTAATTTGGGGCGTGGCAGATGCTTGTTGTAATCAGTTCGGCGCCATGGAACGATGGCATTTTGCATAGGGGGTTCGAACACATCGATCCAAAGACCTTTTTTGCCTGCAAATTAGACTTGATCGACAATGTCGAGTATACTCGTTTATGATTCGAATAAAGCCATTTTTTCGCTATCAACAACAATGGCAATGTTAACGTGATATTGGCAACAAAAAACTAGAGGACAAAACAACCCAAAATGTGGAGTATAACATTTTTCCATGAATTATTCATGGCGAATCAAAATTAAAATCTGTAGTTTAGTGCTGCCACTTCTTCACTGTCAAAACATCAGGGACCGGGTGGTTTCTAAAAATGTTAGTAAGCACTCTTTAAGTGCAGTACTTTGGCGTATGTTGTGCAGCAATTGTGTAGGCATATTCAAAATTTGAATATCAGGCACAATTTCTCTTTTTTTTTCATCATTCAAGTTGCGTTTCTATCTCGCCTCTGTTAAGAAGCACTGTTGAGTACATGCTGATTTTTACCGTACTGAAAACACGCTGCTAGCACTCTGCTAGTGCATTTATACTAGAGGTGTAGAATCATCGATGCTTGCACAATATCGCTAATAATGATGGTGTTGAACCAAATCTATATTTTGATGCAGAAGTTGTATGTGTTTTCATCATGATTACATGTGACAAACATACGACTTATTTTCATAAACAAAGTTGCGTGGGAGCATATATATATTAAAATTTACTGTAGCAATATTATAAAATAAAAATTGCTCAAAGGATTTTTTAAGAGTCCCTCTTTTTTTCGGCACCACAGGCTGTTAAATATAACAGCTTTGTTACTCTCATTTACTCTCCAACAGAGATATCAATCACCAAGCAGCATGAATTCTCCATTGTTTCACCAATATTCGCAGCTTTTTTCTGATTTTTATTATTTGGAAATATCTTTAGTATGCTTTTTTCAGCAATATCGCCTTTGTACAGCAGCCAATATTATTGGGTGAATCAGCCAATTTTGCTTCTGAAACACTGGCAGCACTGATCCTAATCTCGTTTGGCGCCTTATTATGAAATTTCGAACTCGAATTTGGTGCGTACAAATTATTTACGTAGTTATGATTATAAAAAGTATAATTCACAAACATATATTTATTGAGTTGTGATACATTAGAATATTCATATTTTCGATTTCTTTATATTCAGTTGGATTTTGTAACTCACGCATATGATGCCAATTAAACTCGCCAAATTTAACACACCTAATCTTGGATACGTTACGATATGTTACTCAGCTCCCACACAACACATATGTTAGTTTAAGCTTAGCTAACGATAATTGGCCGTAAGTGGTGTGTATCGTAACGCAGCGAGATTAGAAATTCTAAAATCCCAATGGCAGAATAAATTGACGCCGAAATTCAGGTAAATTGGATTGGATTTGAAGTAGTGCCAGGTGTTACTGGTATGCACAAATTTTTTCTACGTTTTTGTATGATTTTCTGTAAGCCCGTATTCTTAAAGGGTTAGGTGGCGAAGTCAAATGGCCGGCCGAAACAGCCAACACGGATTGATGCCAATTTAGCAATTCTTATTGTCTAAGGAACTTGTCACGCGCACGGCTGTCGAGCCTGAAAAAATTGCCAAAAAGTTAATAATTTGTCAATGACATGGCATTGTTGTTGCATATTGTTTGCATGCGATGTATTCAAAAGTCCTGCTCAACAGTGCTTCTTTGATGACAAAACAGTTTAAGTTTTACCCCTTGTGACAACAAAATTCAAAAATTTTGCAGAGTTTAAATTTTCTGCAAGTTTGTTTTATCAAATTGACTGTCGTGTCTGAAAAATTGGCAAAAATATTTAAACTTTGACTTGCCACAGTTTGCGATGAATTTTACTCATCAACTAGTAGGTAGCTTAGGCTATCCAGGGTTATAACAAGAATGCTACCAGCGTGTATGACAGGCGTAAGACGTAAAATCCCAAATCGTCATTGTTAAAGCAAATACAGGATACACATATATTCATAGACAGATGTATTTAAAAAAAGGTTACAATTTTTTTTACGGGCTGACTATGTATTAAGAATAAAATAAACACAGAACATTGACTACAATGAGCACAAAAAAGAAATTAGTATCCTAAAAAGGGTCAAATTAATTATTAGATGAGCTTTTGTTCTTTTTTAAAATCAAAAAGTTTGGGTATCACATCACCACATTTCGCAGATAGCTTAAGATCAGCCAAATGATCTGCTCGAGTATCACCGATATTAACAATAGCCACTGGTAGTTTAAGATCCTTGGTTTGCAGTACCATGCGATAACCCGAGAAAACTAACAGACTAGAACCAAGCACTAAAAGGCCATCACTTGTGTAAATCATTTCGGCGATACGATTAAGTCGCTCTTTTGGCACGCAGTCGCCAAAAAAAACTATCTCAGGTTTCACGTGGCCATTACATTGTGGACATGGCGGTATTTGGAAGTTATTTATGTATTCGATCGGTATATCGACATCTCCATCGGGTCGTATCATTTTAGGTGCATCGCTAAGCTCCGGATTTAACGTAGATAATATGTCTTGAAACGCATGTCGATCAATGCGGTAATCGCAATTAAGACACTTGACTACATAACCACTCCCGTGCAATTCAACTACATTCTTAGTGCCGGCTTTCGTATGCAATCGGTCAACGTTTTGTGTGACCACCGCTTGAATTCTTGCTTCACGTTCAAAACGTGCAAGGCTATGATGTGTCAAATTGGGCTGTGTGGATGAGAATTTGGGCCAACCTACAAAGTTTCGCGCCCAATAGCGTTGTCGCACCGCCTCTGATTTTATAAATTCCATGTGTTGGATGGGCTTATGGTTCGTGCGCGCGTACAAACCAACGCCCTCAGAGCGGTAATCTGGTATTCCTAGAAATACACTATACATTATCAAGAGATACGTTTACAAACTCGTTAAGGACTGACCAGATTCCGTCGAGATCCCAGCTCCTGTCAGCACAAGGATATTAGGCTTGTCGAGAAGAAAATCCTCTAGCCGTTTGATGTCGCTCTCAACTACAGGATTGTGTGCTGGTACATACTTCTGCTGAGTACTAAATTCGCGGCAAGCAGAGAATGAACGTATATCGCAAGAAATAACCGGCACGCATTGTACCGAAACATTAAAAAATAATAAAAGTCACATAATAACAAGTGCTGTCAAATCAACTTCTTTCCCGGTGTTTCTGGCTTTTTCGAGACTCGATTCCGTCGGGGCGGCCTTTTTCAGATAGTTCAGTTCTTAAACTTGGTAATTGCGATACAACTCTATATTACCGTAAGTGATCTGTGGATGTTAAGTTCCATAGGCGATGTGAATAGCTGAATTTTCATCAATGACGGCCGGTCTACGACATATGAAAAAATTAAACACCAACAAAATACATTGGTCGATTTTAAGCAACCTTCATAGACCCTTAGAGACTTTGTTTCTTAAAGTCTCAATTATTTATTCCGCGGGTTCATAGAAAGAAACGAAATGGACTTTTTAGTTATTTTCAATTAAAAAGAGGTCGTACTTTCGCAAGAATTCATTATCAAAAGACGTAAGTACTTCCATAAACGTACTAAACATATTACTTAACTATTTATTCGTTTTCACCGTTATTCGTATCTTACGAGCAAATACATAACATATACAACTTTTGCATCTAAACGCAGATCAAATTCAAATTTTTAATATTAAGTACATTTAACACAACCCATACTCCAAATTAGCGTTCATCAAGCTGAAAACATAAAAGTGTCTTGTGTGTAGCATATGTGTTCCTAATATTAGCAATGTTGAATTTGCTGGAAAAATTGGCATAGCAATACA
>JBAMBP010002281.1:0-38132 GCA_037044515.1 Phortica magna
AGTGAGAGCACAATATGATGATCATGATGATGATGTTGACGGTAACGATGATAATAACGGGCATAGTAAAAGTTCAACTGACGAGCATGTAAAGCGCATAAAGGCACACAGGCACACCAATAAAACACACACAAAACAATAGTAAAAAAAAAATAATAACAATAAAGAACATACATAAATAAATAATAACAATAAATAAAATGACGATGCAAGAAATCTTATACATATATCACAAAAATGTGAGCTACAAAAACTAAAAAGCTAAGCCAACATTAAGCGGTCGAGTTTTTTAGTAAATACATGCATATATATATATATATGTACATGATTATATATAATATATATATATATACATATATATATATATATATATATATGCAAGAATTCTTGGAAATTTCTAATGAACTAACACAAAAATGTGGACCAGACGAGACGACAAATGAATGAGCTCATGTGAGAAGAAACACACATGAACACACAAACACATGTATACAGACAGCTATCGTCGATGAAGTGAAGTAGCGGAAGAAACAAAAGGAATAAACGAGGCAACAACAACAACAACAGCAGCAGCAGAAGCTTTGCAGCCATGAGAACCAAAAAAAAAAAAGCAAAGAATTCATAACCAAATTGTTGTTGTTGTTTTTTTTTTCGTTTTACTCTTTGGTTTTGTTTTAGCACATGTGTGTGTGTGTGTGTGTGTGTGTGTGTTGTTGTATTATGCGGGCGGGCGGTCTATCGGTCGCTTGTATAGTGGAACGACCGAACGGTCAGTGGGGCGTTGGGGGAATTGGCAATTGTCCGTTTGCGGCATTTGCAACCGACAAGGCACACAAGACGTTGGCGAACATTAAAGAGGGCGTTATAAAAAAAAAGAGTGCCAAAAACAAACAACAACAGCATCGGAATAAAATCATGCGACACATGTATGTGTGTGTCCCGCTTCATGTGCTCTTCTATTCAAACAGAGAGTAAGAGAGTTAGCGCGTTAATGCGCGTTTAAGATGAGTGAGCGAGTTAGCATGCTAATTGAAAGATCAAATTAAGAGAGAGCAAGGGCGAGAGAGAAAGAGTGCAAGAGAGCGTATTGAAATGTGTAAATTAAGTATGATTGATTGATTGTATGAATAGTAAATGAAATATGCAAGCTCGCGCTCACTTGGTTGTTGTTGTTGTTGTTGTTGGTGTGGTTGGTGTTGTTGTAATGATAACTGCCGCCAAAGAACGAAGTAGAGGTAGGCCATGATCGCTCATAACACAACTCAACTTAACTTTACTCAACTTCAACTCAGCTCATCACATCATGTCACAACACAACACACTCAAGAAAAAAAGAAGCAGCAGCTTGGCACATATTGAGTTGTTCGTGTTGTTGTTGCCCTTGTTGTTGTTGTTGTTGTTTCGCATGCTTGTTAATACATTTTGTATATCCGATTTGGCATTTTACCTGGCCCACAAACCACTAATAAAAGGTGTTCGTTTTACTTGCTACCTGCGACATAATACACACACACACACATACATACATACACACAAAACGACAACAGTCTATTTTCACTTGAGTGTACAAAAATTTGCATCCTGTTTTTGTACATTTTTAAACAATAATAATAAAAAAAAAAACAAATCACAACAACAACAACAAAAACAAAAACTTGTCGTCCTTCTACTCTTCCGATTCAAATTTCGAAATTTGGGTTTCTTATTGTTTTGCGACACAACTCTTTTGCTGCTCTCATACACTTTGACAACGTGTTCGTACATCGTGCATGAGCATGCACAAACAGACGCGCACAAAATAATAGGAACAACATGCATTAAAATTTTAATGTTTGTGAAAAAAAATATGTATAATAATTTCGCAATTTATTTATTTGAAAATGCATTCAATTCAAGCTACAAATATGCTTAGTATATAATTGTTGCATGTAGCGTTTGGCGAAAATTGCAAACGCAAATGCATTGCAAGCTTAAAATATGTATTATTAAATAAAAAAAAGTATATTATTGTAAACAAATATTTGAAAAATTTTTTTGGCGCAAAATGAGTTTTAACAACTGTTGCACTTATTATTTTGTACACGTCTGTACTTATGGCATGTATATATGTATGTGTGTATGCATGCATGTGGGAAGTGTTGAGGCGGCGTTGAAGGCAGTGATGGCGGTGGTAAGGAAGGTGAAGCATTCTCACCCTCACACACATTCATGTATTTTATTAATCAAAATACATTGATTTGAGTCTAAGCCGCACATACATACACACACACATACAAACAACTGAAATGAACTTGAAATATCTGTGCTATGTGCTCTCTTTCGTTCTCTCTCTCTCTCCTTTTTTTTTTGGCCTTTATTAAGATGGCACATTTTTCAAGATCAAAATACAACCGCGTATCGCGCTTTCTCTCTCCTTCTCGCTCTCTCGCTCACACTCATGCGCTCTCGGCTTCGTTTCTTTGAGAGCATGTGTGTAATAAAAGAAAACACAGAAATAACAACAACATTAAAGTAAATATCATTTGTGATTTCATTCAAATATTCTTTTTGGCAAACGTAATTTTTTCGCTGTTGTTTTTGTCTTTTGTTGTTTTTGTTCTTTATTATTTGGTTGATTTTTTATTCGGACATGTTCGCACAACAAACTTGTTTCCACTCTAATGCCGCTTCCGTCTGTCCATTTGTCCATTTGTCCAACCGTCTGTCTTTCTAGCCATTTCTCTCTGCTGCTCTACAGCAGCGTAGAGCATACAAGTTGCCACGCCCAGCCGCCTACCGCATGCCTTCAGTCAGCGTGCTTCTTCATGGTCACACACAACAACAACAACAACAAAAACAACAAAGAAAAGTTCAATGTTGATGACGAAGTTTTTTATCTTTTTGTTTCTTGTTTTGTGTTTTTGCTTATTTAATTTGAATTTTTTTAGTTAATTTTTGGCTTAGTTTTTGTTGTTGTTTTTGTAATTTTTTGCAAAAAAAAACCAGATTATTTCAAAACCATAACAACAACAACAAGGAAATTAATAATGCATATTTAATAAAGGATATGTTAGTTGGTTCGTTTGTTTGTTTGAAGAAGGTTTTTTTAGAATCTTTCAAGATCTGAATTTCTGAACCGTTGATTTTTGTTTATCCTTCAAGTAAAATTATTTATCTCTCACTCTCTCTCTCTCTCTATCGCGCTCTACCGCTCTATTGCTGCTATGCGTTGAATTGCACATTGTGCATTGAAAGCTCAAGATTGAAATCTCATCAAGCCTGCATAAATGTTAATTTCAAGAAACATGCGCCTAAGATGTTCTTCTAACTTTATGTTTCTTATGCTCATTACTTCGTCAATCTAACCAACTATTTATGTATCTATCATCTATCTATATAAGTAGCTATCTATGTATCTATCTATGTATCTATCTATCTATCTATCTAACTAACCGTATACCTAAGCTGATTGTATCTCTCTAATGTTCGAAAATCGTGTTTTGGTTTGTTACTTGTAAAATATTTTTGCACAAAAGTATCTCAGATGTGTATCGTGTATCTATTGTCTTTAAGCCTGACTGAGCACTGAATTTTCTTTCACAATAAAAACAGGTTATATAAATCTGATTAGATGCTTAGAATGGAAAAAGAAATAATATTCATATTATATGTAACATGCATACTTATATGTATATGTAAGTATGCAAAGAATTTAACTAATAAGTGTCTGAAATGTATCTCACTACCCTAGTAAAAAAAAGATATACAAAAAACTATAGTTTTATAACTGCTTTTCATAACTAATTTAACTGTCAATCAAATAACCATACATATGTATATGTATGTACATAGATACATAAATGTACCTTAAATAGTTGTTTGACAAAGGGGAGTGAGAGTGAACAAATGAAATCTTTGCTTATAATTTTATAAATCATAAAACTAATTTACATTACATAATCATTGCCATCATCATCATGATCATGATCATCAGTGTTGTTATTACGTTCAATGGGAATGAAGGCTGAAATATACTTTTTGTATATGAAATAAAGCAGTAAAAAAGATCATAGGTTGAAGAACATTAGAATTTAGCAAAGACCAACGGACGGAAGGACGGACGGACAGGCAAACCCTTAATTTGAAACTCAATAATGTTTGGTCGGTTTTGCTCGCTAATATTTGACAAGAAGACCGCAAGAAGAAGCAACGCAGAAGCGTTGATGCTAACAAGCTCAGTCGTGTTTAACGTACAAGAAGCTTCTGTTGACACACACACAAGCACACAAAAAAAAGATACAATATTCAATACGTAAGAAAAAAAAAAAAGGTCGTTAGGAAGCAAATAAGCTTTGAAGGGCTTTGAATTTAAACTAAGAACAGCAAGAAGGATGTTTTGAGCAGCTAAGCAGCAGCAGCAGAAGAAGAAGAGGGCAGCGCGATTAGAACTACTTTTTTTGCCGGCATTGTTGATCTCGTTGTTGTTGTTGTACTTGTGCTTTCATAGAACAGACAAAAGTAAAAGATACGACAAGAAGAAGAAGAGCGGCGAATTGGCATATGAAAACGCTTGCTTAGGTTTCCACGCTTTTTGACGTTGCAACGTTGTGTGTGTGTGTGTGTGTGTGTGTAACAAATTGCTGAGGTTTGCCAAGCGGCAAGGAGGGTATAAGCAACGACAAACGAAGCCAAAAGGATATGCATTCATATGAAGAAGGCAAGAAGAACCGAGTCGAGGCGCAAGTGAACAAACATTAGAAGAAGAAGAAGAAGCTATAACAACAACAACAACAATGCATATACATGTGTATGTGTAATTAAAAACAAAACCAACAAACGCAGAGGAAGAGGAAGAAGCGTTCAAATGCTTTGCAGACAAAAGCAACGAACAAACGAAAGAACACATGTAGAAGAAGAAGAGCGACAGCGGCAGCGGCAGCGGCAGCAGAAGGAAGTCGCTTCAAGAAGAAGGGTTCGCAAACATGAAAATGAACTGAAGAAGAAGCAGCAGCAGCAACGAACGAACGAACGAATGAAGGAACGAAGGAACGATCGACGCAATGAATGAACGGAACGGGAAAAAAAGAACAGAGCGAACGAACGAACGAATGAACAAACGAACGAATGAACAAATTTCGAGCAAACGGCAGCAAAAATTTGTATCTCAATCTTAAAGTTGCCAAAAAAAAAAAAAAGTAGAAGAAAAAATCCAAAAAAAAAAATTCAAAAAAATGCAAAAAAAAAAACTACGAAAAAAAAAACAAGTTTAGAATTCTGCTCAGCTTTGCTTTGCTTTGGTTTTAGCTTCACATTTCGTGCTACTGTATTGTTGTTGTTTTCATTCTTTATACTTTTTGTTTTTTTTTTTTATTATTATTATTATTACTTATTTTATTTGAGGCTTCAAATTTTTGGTTCACTTGAATTGCTTTGCTTTGCTTTGCTTTTGTCTAAAATCAAACGAGCGCAGAAGGCTGAGAGACCCCGTCAGATTAGAGACCCCGCATAGAAACTTGATCACACCCTTTTTTTTTTGGGCATTTTTTAATAATGAAAAAAAATGTGAAAAAAAATTAAAACAACAAAAAAATAAAACGCAAATCAAAAAAAAAAAAAGAGGAGAAAAAACAAAATTCAGCTTCTGTTAATGCCAAAAATAAATGAAAAGGATCATTTTTGTTCTGCTTTGTATTATTATTTTTTGGCTTTGCTTAGAAAAGCAGCTTGAGCTTGTGTCACTGTGTGTGTGCATGTGTGTGTGTGTTTGTGTGTGTTTGTCTTAGCAACAGAGCGTTTTATATTGAAAATATACAAATCAGTTTGTTTTCTGAGCTCAGCTTGGTTGAATGCAACTTGAAGTGTTGTTCTTGTTGTTGTTGTTGTTTGTGCGCCAAAGCCATGAATATTGCATATGACGAATACATGAACGGAAACGGATATGTCATGAGTGCAAGAAAGTTGTTAGAAGAATCAACTTCTCACTTCGATTTCGTTGGCTCATCTTTGCTAACAAAAACTGTGCTAAAAAATATGTGAAAACTAGAAAGGAAGCTATTTTCCTAAATGGATTCTTATTGGAGAGTATTTTTTCCGATTTTCCAATAAGAAGCATACAAGTGGCCACGCCCATTTTCTAATTTGTCTTAAAGCAAGCAATGCAATCATACTAGACAACATTTTGCGTTCTTCTAACTCATCTGCTTACAAAGCAATGCCATTTTAAAGTTTTTCTCTGTATGGGCGGTGCCACGCCCTAATGTCTGATACTTATAGAAAGCTAGAAAATATAGTCAAGCTTAATAAAAACATGTAATTGCAAAGTTTGGTTTGTTTATATTCAAGCACAAAAAAGTTATTCTAACAAAAACCTTCTTTTTGGCCGATCGTTCCTATGATAGCTATATGTTATAGTAGCCCGATCTTGACCATGCTTGCACTAGTCGATAACTCCGAAAACAGATCATTTTAAGCAAAAACTTTATTTTTGACCGATCATTTCTATGGCAGTTATATGCTTTAGTGGTCTGATCAAGACGGTTCTAAGATATACAATGGGTGGATGTATTTGAAGAATGTGTTCAAAATTCTAAGAGAAGTTTGACGTAGTTATATGAACTCGTCTCGTCGTGCTGATCAAAAGTATAAATACTTTATATATAATTATAATATATTTTTCAAAAGATAAATAATAAATAATTTAAAATAAAAATCATTAATTTTTGTTTCCCAAAATAGCCTAAGAAGAAGAATATTCTTTCCACTTTCTTCTACTTATTTTATAATACCTTTTTTATTGTTTTTTTTTGGGATTCAATGCAAACGTATCGCAAAGCAAATGCAAATGCATTACAAGTGCAAGGGCGAGACGAAAGACATGAAGTCAAAGGCACGAGTGCATTTTATTGCAATCGACTCGTGGGCAAAATAACATGCGAATAACGGTGAAAAAAAGGAGTGATTGTTGCACAATTTGAGTGGCGTGGAAAAAACGTATGTAAGATTTAAAAAAAAAAAAAATTGAAAAAAAAATCTTGAAAAAAATCTGCAAAAAAAAAAAAATAAATAAAAGAAATGACAACACGCGAAATCCTCTCGAAATATTTGTCACACGCAGCATGCGGCAAACGCCTGTGGCATTATAATCATCGGCTTCATAATCATGATGCTGATGATCATGATGATCTGCAAAAGGATCATGATAATGTTGGGCGGCCAAAGGCAAGACAAGCCAAGCCAAGCCAAGGCCTGAGCAGTTTCTTCGAAGGGTTGCAATAGCACAGCAAAGTAGGGCTAACGGTTAGAGAAAGGGGTACAGCGGCAAATGCGTTGAGAAAGATACAAGACCATGAGATACAACAATGCATGTTCATGAAGGGTTCAAAGAAGATGCGAAAATAGAAACATACAAAAATAACAAAAAAAAAAGAAAAATATGCCTTAAGCGAGCGAAGAACATTAGTAAGAAGTTGTACAAGGGGCATGACAACGTACACGGGGGGTGTGCTAAGCTGAGTGAGGGGCACAGGATTTGCCTAAAACAACAACAACAGCGAAGATCAACAAGCGCCGTAGGAAAATTAGGCACAAAAAAAAAAAAAACCAAAAAATATCAAAAAAATATTTAAAAAATATATAATATATGCCAACAGCAAGAAGCCAACAAGGCTGCAAGGATGCAAGGATATTAGGTTGCTGTCTTAGCCGCCCAAGTGACAAGAGTTTTTTTTGCTTTTCGGTGTTTTTCTTTCTGCTTTGTATCTTTTTTTTCCTTTTTTTATACTTGCTTTGGTTTACTTCATGCATGATGATCATGATCGTGATCGTGAGGATGATGATGATGATGATGATCAAGCATTGTGATATGGCCAATTTATCACAGGAAATTAGCTGCTATTTAGGCAGACCAACTGCGGTGAGGGGTGGGAAGTGTAGTGAAGTGGAGAGTGGCGCGCATGGTCAGTGAAGTGAAGCTTTTCAAAGTTGTATAAAGAACAAGAAGCAAGAAGGGGTGATGCTTAGAACTGCGGTGCGGTGGGGTGGGGTTATATCAGAGAGGTATCAATGTAGTTGTTGTTGTTGTTGGTGTTGTTTTTGGCGTGATAATTTGTGCAATTGTGGGTTCTACTGCCCTCATTGTGTGAGAGCAGAAGAGGCTGAGCTGAGTTGAGTTGAATTGAAGTGCGGTGCGGTGCGGTGACATGAGATGAGTTAAGATGAGTTGAGTTGAGTTGAGATATTTAAGGTTGCCACGATAGGCGAAAATGTTTTGACGCCATTTTGATTTATTTTTGCTTATTAGAAACAACGTGTACAACTATTACATTTACTAGACTTAAAAAGCAGAAGAAGAAGCTGAGATACAAAGTTTAGATTAAAGCTGAGCAAATGTAAAAGAGAGAAAGCGAGTGGAGAAAGGTTTGAAGAAACAGCGAGAAATAAGAAGAAGCAGAAGTATGTTGCAGGAATATTGAATTGCATTAAATAATGTTCTATAATTTGGATGCTTATTTCAGCAAACATGCTCAAACTATTCCAAACTGAACTCAACTAATGATTTTGAGCGTTCATTAATCATTCAACGGAGACAAGTTCAGAAACAATATACATATTGTTTTCAGGAACTCAACTGAACTTAAAACAAGGCAATGTAATGAACCTCCATAAATCACTGAACTGAGACAAGTTCAGAAACAATATGATAATTTTCAGGAACTCAACTCCATCTGCGCTTGAAGCAAAGCAATCAAATGAACGCTTAAAAACATTAGATCATTATGAGAACAGTTCACATTAATATAGACTAGATTGAAGCTGAAATAAGCATGCAAATGCAATAAAGAAATTTAAAAAAAAAAAACCAGTAGGAAAGCGAGAGCGGGAAAAGAAAGTTGGGCAGAAAGTTGAAGGACAAAATGATAGAACAATTTTCAAGAACTTTCGGCAACATTTATTTGTTGCTCGTGTCCTTTTTGTTATTGTATTTTATTCATTTAGCAATTTTCACATGTTCAACATTGAAACAGCGTACATTTTTACTTAACATAACTTAAGGACTAAAATGACACAAATGATGTTGTTGATGTGCGTTCATTCAAAGGATAATACGATGATTTTAAATACAATGAAAAACAAAAAGACAACAAACAAAAAAAAAGAGATGACAAAGAAGAACTAAATGAGTTTTAAAACTAAATAAGTAAGCGCCGAATTAAGACCGAGTAATCACGCACGCGCGCACATTACTCAAAACACGACTACACTAAACAACAAATTAAAATTTTTTTTTCGCTTAATTTTTTTCAAAACCAAAAAAACATAATTTTTTTAATGTTTTTTTTTCTCATTTTTTTAAACGAAATTCAGCGTGTCACGCGTGACACGTAGCATATAATATTTGTTGATTTATAGTTTTTATTATTATTATTATTTTTTTTATGATTTTCAAAGAAAAAACCAACAAAAAAAAAAACGTATATTTTCGTAATTAAGCAAATAATGGGGTTTTAGGTTTGGGGGTTGGGGGTAAATTATTTATAGTTACGAATCGGTTTGAGTTGTTGAGATGTTTTACTTACCTTGAGGTGCCAGCACCTTCCAATTGCTGACGATCCAATGGCGGATCGAAGATTTGTTCGCGATCCTCTTTCGATAATTCCAAATCGGCAAATTGATCAAGTTCGGAAGCCATTTTTATTTAAGTTCTTCTTCTTCTTGTTGTTCTTGTTGTTGTAGTGGTTGTCGCTTGTTGTTGTTGCTGTTGTTGTTGTTGCTGAGCTTTGCGGCAAACAATAAGAAAGTTGCAAGCAAATCAATCGTACGAGTTTATTATGTTGTTGTTGTTGTTGTAAAGTTGGTGGGCGCGTTTCTTTCAATAATTATTGATAATTTTTTGTATGTAAATAATTTAATATTTTCTTTCTTTCGTATTAAACAAGCACTCTTTTATTTTTTTTTTTATACGTTTTTTAACACTTTTTTTTCTGGAATGTTTTTTTTTTATATTTTTGTTTTGCGAAAAAGAATTTTTGTTTTTGTTGTTGTCGTTGCAAATAAAAAAACGATTTATTTTTGCTGAAACAATTTTACGAAGTTTTGAATTTGTTGTTGTTGTTTTCTGGTTTTTGCTTTTGTTTTTGGTTTTTCGAACTTTATTAAATTTTGAATTTCTTTTGCATTTCAACGACTTTGGTTGTTGTTGTTGTTTTTGTTACTTTTTCGACGTTCTTTAAATGAATTTTTGGTGTTTTCTTTTTGTTGTTTTTTATTCGTTTGTTTTTTCTTTATTACTTTTATTTTAATAATTATTATTATTGATTATTATTATTATATTTTTTTTTTTAAATATTTTTTTATATATTTTTTTTGCTTGAGGCTTTGAAGGTCCGAAACGAAAAAAAATGTTTACAATTTGCCAAAAAAAAAAAGGAAAATCCTGAAATGAGAAAAAGAAGTATTAATGAATTGAACCTCTTAACTTTGCATCAGCTTTGAACGAACAAAACTCTAACGTAAGCGTAAGTGTTGCAACATTTTGTCATTGATTGATAAATGTACAATAAATTGATTGATTGATGACTTGATTGATGATGATACATGTGTGGTTTTAGACAAGGACAGCCGCAAAAAGTGCAAATGTCATAGCGAAATTTATAGAAAATGGCGGATGTGTGTGTAAGAGTGAGTGTGAGAGAGGGAGAAGGAGGGAATGCGTGAAAGAGACAGCACGCGTGTGTGTGTGTGTTCAATAAAAAAAAAGATTATTTTCAATGAATTCCAATTGAAAGCAACGTTAAAACAGAAACAGTGTAGAAGAGTGAGAGCGAGTGCAGGAAGGCAGGCATGCTTAGTAAGCATGATGATAGCAACAACAACAAGAACAGCAATAAATGTGTGGGCGTGCTTCCGTATTGTTCAATGCTTTTGTTCTTGCAACGGAAACGGAAGTTGCATGCGGCCATTTTTTTGTGTCTCTTTATCTTCTTTTGCTTCTTATTATTATTATATTTATATTGTGTTCGAGTACAAACAAACAAACAAACATTGCAACGTATAAAAACGCCATAGAAAAAACTTCAATGAAAAAAATAACTAACAACAAAAACAACGACAACTCAAGTGCGAGAGGGAAGGCATGTTATTCAAGATGTATGTATGTGTGTGTATGTTGGTGCTTTTATGCACGTATTTGTATTTGTTGCCGGCCGGCAAACTGTTTTTGTTCTTGTTCGCGCCGCGATGATCGCACAGCACAACTCTTACCGACCGACCAACCGCCCGCCCTTCCCTCACATAGCACATCTTTCGCACTTGCAATAATTACAAGTAATTTTCTTTTTTTTCTAACTCTTTCCTCTTGTCCGTGATAAGCCACAAACTGATTACAATTTATGCGTGCATGCGTGCGCGCGCGTGTGTATGTGTGAAAGTGTGTGTGTGTGTGTGTTGCGGGTGGTTTGCCAGTGAGCGCATTTATGTGAGAGCGCATGGACTGCAAGAGCAACGTACGCCAAAACTACCGAGTCTTCTTCGTCTACGAACATTTCGACGCATATGCGTGCGTGTGTGTGTGTGTGTGTGAGTGAACGTACGTTAGAAAGAGTGAACGCGCAAAAGAGATGCGCAGGCGGCTCATGTCGCTATTGAATTGAAACCAAGCGAAGCACAGTGAACATGAACATGAACCTGTCCTATGCTTTTATGCATATATGCAAGCGTGTGTATGTGTGAATGTGAGTGAATGAGTGCGAGTGTGCAAGAGAGCAAACGTGCAGAGATCGTGCTCAAAGTGATTTAAAGTGTTTGTCTATTTGAGCACATATATTGATTGTTTGTGTGCATGTGTGTAGGTGTATGTGTGTGTTGATTTGCATTGTTGTTGCTTGACTGAGAAGGTTTTGAGCTTTGCTAAGGAAAAATTGCACTTTAAATGCAAAAATTTGATTGGCAAACAACATATTTTCTACATATTAGAAGAAAGTTAGAAAAGAGGGGGGGCGAAAACAAAAGTATCTCAACATGTGTGTGTGTGTGTATCTATCGTACTTGCTTCTGTGTGTTCGTGTGTGTGTGTGTCTGTGTGTGTTTGCTCACTCAACAAATTTGGCGTGCCAAAGACCCTTTAAGCTAATTTTTCAAATATGTACAAATATATTTAATGTATTTTGTTGTTGCTGTTGTTGTTGTACGTTTTTTTGAGTGATTTTTTATTGAATTTTTGTATCTTTTTTCGAGTGCAAACCGTATTTTTAAAGAATTTGCTTACTTTATTTGTTTTTTTTTTTGCTGTTGTTGGTTGCTTTTGTTGCTTTTGTTGTATTTATTTCGAAGATGATGTCAGTGTCGTTTTAATTTTATTTTTTTGGATTTTCTTATTATTTTGGGTGGTTTTGCGCCTTTTTTTGCATTAAAAAAGAAAAATATGTAATTCAACCTTTTTTTGTATTTTTTCGAATTTTGCAACTTTGTTGTTTGTGTGTGTGTATATATTTTGCCAAATTAAGCAAAAAAAAAAACACTTTGTTGTTTTGTAAAATAGAAAAGTAATAAAATTGCATTTTTTTACTTTTTTTTGTCATTTTTTTAATTATTTTTTTTTAATTAAAAATTTCTTTATTGTTATTGTTGTTGTTGTTGTAGCAAAGCACATGTTACAAGCGCAATAACAAAAAGTGATAACAATCAACAATCATCAATAAGCAAAAAACAACAAAAACAACAAAACTGTCATTTAATTAATTGATTTTTTTTGTGGTATTTTTTTTCTACTTTTTTGTTTTTAAGACAATTACAATAATTAAAAAAATAATGTGTAAAGGAAATACATGTTTTTGTTGTTGTTGTTTTTGGAAGCAAAAAAAGCGTCTAAGCAAAAAAAAAAGTGTTTTTTTTATTATTTATAATGTTTGTCTTATTTTGCTACATTTGTGGTTGTTGCTGTTGTTGCATTTAGTATTTGTTGTAATTATTAAAGTTGCACACACACACACAAAGAGCGCGTTCGAAAAAAAAAACGGAGCAATCGAAAAAAAGAAATGAAGAGCATGAATTGAGAGCCAATTCACACAAACACGTATAAAACACAGATACACACACACACAGAGAAACACGCAACAAACAAACAGCAAATATAAGCAACAAAAAGTGTTATTACAAATACAACAAAATATATAACAAAAAAAAAAAAAAAAAAAAATACAGCACACACACACACATGCACAGTAAGCGCGTTGGAAAAAATTTTTTTTTTTAAATTTAAAATAAGAAGAAATAACGAAAACTAACGAAATATAAAAAAAGACAAGAAAAAATTATAGAAAAAAAGTGTTGAAATAATAAAAAAAAATCTAAAAAACACACACACACAAATGCAAAATGCTTAGAACAAATAAGGCAAAATACAAATTAAAAAAAAAAATTAATTTTCCCAAAAACGTAGAAAATAAAGCAATGCTTTTCTAGTTCCTTTATTTTTTATATCTTTTTTTGTTTTTGGTGAAATTTGTTTGCGAATTTCTTTTTTCTTTTTTTTTTAGTTCGGCGGCAAAAATGTTATTTTTTTGGACTTAAATTATTTGTATTATTTATTGTTGTTGTTGTTATCGTTGTTATTTGAATTTATATATTTTTACGCGAATTATTTTTTGCATTGAATAACTTTATTTTGTTTAAGTTTATGAAATATTAAAGTATCCAAAAAAAAAAAAAGTAAAGAAACAAACAAAAAAAAAATTTTTAGGCAAAGAAAAATAGTTCTTTTTTTTTTGTTCGGCGCACACGGAAAGCTCTGCTCGACGCTTGCGTTGCTTACGGTTAGGAACGTTTTCAGACACTGAAACTGAAATTGAACGGCGCGAAGACAATTTGGTAATGTTGAATGTTGAGGCTCAGCGCGCCGTTGAGTTGAATTGCTTTGCGTTGCCTTCCGTTCCGTTGAGTTGAGTGACCAAAAATACAACAACAACAGCAACAACAGCAACCAAAACCCAAAACAAACAACAACAAAACAACCAAAAAATAAAAATACACACATGTGCACAAATACATGCGCGCATAAAACGTAAAAAAGCATATACGTTGAAGAAGCAGAACAAAAATATAATGAATAAAAGCGCTCAAACAACAACAACAAGAGCAACGACAAACAACAAAAATTGCCGAAATTTCAGTGAATGAGCCGAGCCGAGTCGAAACGAGCCGAGCCGAAACGAACGTTGAGCAAAGGGCAGCAACAACAGCAACGATGACGACGACAACAACAACAACTGTCAGTCGGTCGGTCGGTTGGTCGGTAAACACAACGAAGACGACGACGACATCGAGTGACGAACATATGTACATACGTACGTACGAATTGTTCGGCAGCGCTGTTTGCCGAATGTGTCAGCGCCGGCAACTAGAGGTGGGCGCGGGCCGGGCTTTTTTTCGTGGCACGCGGGCTTACACAGGCCCGGAGCGGGCCCGGGCCTTAAAATCAAGATTCGTGCAGGCTTCGTGCGGGCCCGGGCCTTAGCAAAAAAGCCCGGCCCGTAGAAGCCCGTAAAAGCCCGAAATAAGCCCGTAAAAGCCCGAAAACAATTTTGATTTGTTCGTGCTATTTTTCTATATGCTCGAATTAGAACCACCATTTATAGCATTTTAATTGTTTATCAATACTACTATCGATTTGGTTATACATATTTTACTTGTTTGCACACCACTTCTCTAAAATTGGCTTCCTATTGTGAAATTGATAAAACTTTGATATATAAAATATGTCGCGACTTAACAGTAAGCTCTCAAAAACACTGAAACAGCAAGTTAAAACACGCTGGAACTCTACATTTTTTATGCTTTTGAGTGTATTTGATGTAAAAGAGGAAATAAAAACTCTTTTACTTAAAAAAGATGAGCTACAGCGAATTAGTAATTTAGATTTTTCATTACTTGAAAACATTTTATGCTTCTTAAAACCTTTTAAGGACTGCTCTGAAGCACTTAGCTCTGACAAGGAACCAACAATGCAAATATTTGCATTGTGGTCAGAAAAATTATGTAAACTTTGCAGAACTAGCACACTTGATTCCCAAATAATAACTGAGTTTAAAACAATGACCCAAATTGCATGTCTTTTAAATTTCCTTATATATGTAAATAAATTTCGTGCGGGCCGGGCCGGGCCCGGGCCTTGGTAAAAAGTTTCGTGTTTGGACGGGCCGGGCCTCTCAAAACAGAGTTCGTTTTCGTGCGGGCCCGGGCCTCAAAATACAGGCCCGCGCCCACCTCTACCGGCAACGATAAGAAGAAGCTTTTTGAGCGAAGTGACCAAAAACAAAAATCAACCAAAAAGAACAAAAAAAAAAAATAAAATACACGTCAAAATGAAGAAGCAGCAGCAAGACGCTGAAGAATCGTCGCTGCCGTCGCTGCCGTTAAAAAGAGAAGCTGCTTGCGCGGCATAATGCGGTATGTGTGTGTATATATGCATGTATATACAGACATAGCTGTTTGTGTGTAAGCGACATTCCAATACACACACATATATGTGTGTATATAAATACACATAGCTAGAACTGAGCTGAAACGAGCGCGCGCGCGCTTTTGTCATTGTATTGGTGGCGAAAAACAACAGCAACAACAACAACGAGAACAACATTTTTTTATATTTTTGGCAATGAGTGAATTTTATTGTTGTTGTTGTTTTTTTTTTTTTTTTTTTGCTCAGCAGCGACAAGATTAAATGAGCAAAGCAAAAGCGCGCTTTCACACATGTGTTTGTATGTGTGTGAGTGTATTAGCATTAGAATTGCACATGTGTGTGTGTGTTTTTTTTTAAATATTTTTTCAAAATGTCGCACACGCAACTTTTACTCAAAACAAAAGTCACTCAACTAAACGCAAGAAGAAGAACAACAAATACAACAACAACATGTGCTTTTAATTAGCGAAGACATTTTTATATATTTATTTGTTTGAAAATGTATTTTATTTTTATTTATTTTATTAATTTAATATTTGTTGCATGGCTTTTTTGCACAATTGGCAATGGCGGCGGTTTTTTAAGGCAACATCAACAACAACAACAACTCTAATAATGAAAAGCGCTCAAAAAGAAAAAGAAAGAAGATGTTTGAGCAGCAAAGCGCGCGGACGCAAATGATGAGCTTCCAAAAGGATAAAACACATACACACACACACACACACACATGCATGAAGCAACATCCTCATTGCCTAAAAATTCGTTACTAAGCTGCTTCAGCTGCCTCAGCCTTAGCCTTAGCTTCAGTCACAGCCACTGCCGCTGCCGCTGCCAACGGCGACCGCGACTGCAATGTTAAGAGGCATCTAAGCCAACAAACAAACAGAGCAGCAAAGCAAATGAATGAACATCATGTGTGTGTGTGTGTGTGTGTGCGTGTGTGTGAACGAACAAGCGATCGTTGTAGTTCTGTCGCCAAATTTCACTCGATCGCTCGCTCGCTTCTTCCCTCTTGCAATCATTACTTGCTTCCTTGCTTGCTTGTCTGTCCCTCTGTCTGTCTGTCTGTCTGTTTGTCTGTCAGTCTTTCTATAAGCTTTGCATAAAAAGCGCCATGCCATTTTAGCATTCAAGTAATAAAGAAATTAAGCATTTTTCAAATCTTAATTGCTTCGATTTATATTTAATAACACAAAACAATCTTCATAATCTGAGACCAATCAATAACTTTCAATGGTAGTCTCTGTAAACTCGATATTTCAGACACTCTCTGAAGATATATCGTACATTGTTAGCACAATAACTCTCCGAATTAACGAGAAATTCGCAAAAGAAATTCAAATAATATGTTCGAATTTCAATAATCCTCAGAGTCTCACTATGAAATAGTGATCTGAACAATGCACTATAAGTTCTGCCAATATGAATTCAATAATTTAAAGTAAAAATGCAAAACAGAACGTTTCGATAGTTCGGACACTGTTGAATTTCTAATTGTTCGGTTGATCAAAGCTCTGTTGCATATATTTATCTCAAATACGCTCGGATCGTTGCATCAAACGATTGTTTAATGAACGTAAAAAATGAATCTTTAAGCAACACAAATTTACATCATTATAATTATCATCATTACAAACATCATCAACAGTTACATTAACGCTTGCAAGACACACATGTTCTTAAAAAAACAAATTATTATCAAACTAAAAGCGAAGTTGTACAAAAAACATAAAAAAAAGTATAAAAATATTGTTTGCATTCAAAAAAAAAATTAATTTAATAATATTAAAAAATAAATAAGTAATAAAAAAAATATAAATAAAAGGTAAAAGAAAAATTTAAATGAAGGCTAATATAAAAAATATATGCCAAAAAAATCATTAAAAAATTTCAAGCAAATTTAAAATTTTTTAAAGAATTATAACAATAAAAAACGGCATTAAAAGCATACAAAAAAAATTACAAAAACAAAGAATGTAAAAAACGAGTGAAAAAAAAAATTAATTTTAGTTATAGTAAATAAATAAAACAAATAATTAAAAAAACAGATATAATATTAAAAATAATAAATATGTATGTAGAAATAAAATAATTAATTAAATAAATAATAATTGAAAAAAAAAACAAAAAAAAAATAAATTAAAAGAATTTAAAAAAATAATACAAATAATATAAAACAATTAATTAAATAAATAATAATAAAAAAATTAAATAATAATAAATAAAAATATATGTATAATAAAAAAAAATAAATTAATAAAAATAATAAAAAAAAATTTAATAAAAATATGTAATTTAATTTGCTTTAGAATAAAACAAACAACAACAACAATGTGGAACGTGGCAAGCGCGTTGCAAGTAATTGTTGACACCTTTGCTTATGCACTTGTTGCAACAACTACAACAACAACTGCAAAAACTGCAACACACACACACATGCACAATTATAAAATCAAGCAATTGTCATAGGGGCAACAACAACAACAACAGCAGCAGCAGCAGCAATGCAACAACAGCGAACGTCAAAGGGTAACTTAAAAAAAAATATATATTCTCATTGTTGTTGTTGTTGCATGATTGCTTTGTTTATTTTGTGGCACGCTGCAAAAATGAACAACGATGTGCAATAACAAGTTCAAGAAGAAGAAGAAGAAGACGTTGACGAAGATGAAGAAGTAGTTGAGGGGCAAGAGAAAATTGCAATTGCAATGCGCTCAAGGACGACACTGCAGCAACAACAACAGCAACAACAACAACAACAACAACAACAAGCAGCAATCAACAATCAACAACAATGACACAATAAAGGACAATTACGTTGTCAGACAAAAGGATGCGAAATGTGCGCGTGCTGCACTTATATAATCAACATAATCTTATTATTAATTATAATAATAATGATAATAATGATTATAATGATGACAATTAAGCGCTTAATTGATGTAACTAATACGACAAGTTGCACACAGGAAGAAGATTAGATTACCGCACACACGCACACACACACACACACACACACACACACACAGAGAGGCATCAGCAAATGTTGTTGCAATAAAAGCGCAACAAAAGTAACTCCGTTGGCATTTCCGTAATATCATCAGGTGGCAACACACACACACACACACATACATACACAGACAGAGATAGATAGACAGACAGACAGACAGACAAACGCATGTGTACGCACTCATAGTAAATACAAATATTGTGCAACAGCATTCATGCAACAACGCGGCAGCTTAAAGCACATGCGCCAAGCGAGCCAAACAAAAGAGCGAATGAGTGAACAATTACGCGTGTGCAAAAGAGATAGACAAGAAGGCGCGTGCGAGCGAGCGAGAGCAAAGCAAAGCAAATTTTAGCAAAGACAAAATGCAAAAAAGTGCAATGCAAAAATCAAATCAAATGCAAATGCAAATGCAAACGTGACACATGAGTAAAGAAGGTGTAAGGAAGGCGCAAAGAAGTGGGTAAGGCAGGCGTGCAGAAGTGGTAAAGCAGGGGTGGCATGTTTGGTCAGTGAAATCTATAAGGAAAAGCAGCAAAGACAAATTGCAAAAGCAAACAAACAACAACAGCAACAGCAAAAGGGTTGCAAGGCAGTTGCAAAGGGTTGCAATATGCACACACACATGGACACATGGACAGACGGACACTTACAGCGCAGCAAATTGCATGCAATTGCGTGCAGAAGCTTTGGTGGAGGCGTTTTTTTTGTTGTTTTTGTTCGCTTTCGGTCAATAAACAAAAGCACATTTGCCAGCCAAAGGGTTCATAATCGAATATGTGCCTACAGCAACACCAACAACAACACATTGCACATTAAAAAGGGGCGTGCAATGATAAACACATAGAATATTCTAACTGTAGATGAGTAAGGCGTGTTGGAAGGGGGCTGGCATGGGGGTGGGCATGGGTTAAAAGTATTAACGAAACAAGATGTTGAAAAAAGCAGAGAGACAGAAGGAAAGAGAGAGAGAGAGAGAGAAGGCATATTGAAACTCTTGATGAAATGTTCGATGCTATTGTTGTTGTTGTTGTTACTTGTTGTTGTTGTTGTCGCTTCAGCTACTGCCACTGCAATGCAATGCAAGTGCGTGTGTGTGTGTGTGCGTATGTGTGTGTCAAACAGAAGGGTTAACGGCACTTTGACTCAAACGCATTTCGCCTTCAAATCAACTCAACAAATCAAAAGTGCGCAAATTAAAAACAACAACAACAACAACAACAAGTGCGACAACAAGTAATAACACGCATACATATATGCATAACAGAGACAGAGTGCATGCGTGCATGTGCGCGTGAAAGAGATGAAGATAGTTCAAGTGTGATTACTTTGGTTTTGGCTTATGAAGGGTGAACACGCATGCAATATTGCATTTTGCATTTGAGCTGCCTGTGTATGTGTGTGTGTGTGTTACAGTGTGAAAAGAAAATGGCGCGCAGCGCAATGACAAAGAGACGGACGGACAGACAAGTGGCCAACCAAAGAGAAGAAGGCAAAATGCAAAAGCAAATTTTCCAAGGGTGTCAAACAAACGAATGCATTCCAAATGTGATGCTGATGCCATTGTGTGTGTGATGGTGTGTGTGTGTGTGTGATGGTGTGTGTGTGTGTGTGTTTGTGTGTGAGTAAATAAAAGCGCAACGACTATTGACATTTGCTTATAGCACATGTGTGTGTGTGTGGTTGCATGAAAGACGCAAATAAGTATGCAATGGAAAATTTTTGCAATATAAAATATAATTTTTTTAGCAAAAAAAAAAACAAAAAAATGAATTAAAACAAAGCAAAGAACAATGTTGTTGTTGTTCTTAAAGCATTCTTATAATGTCTTGTCGTCTGTTAGAAATTTGCTCAAAGGCAACGAAGCTTTTTTAATAATAAAGCAAAGAACAAACGGCATTCTCGCCTCGGCAGTTTGTCCGTCCATCCGTTCTGTTTTCGTGTGAGCGTTGAGAACAAGAAAAGAAGAACAAAACGTTTCTAAACAAGTTTCATTTGGGCATGAAGCGGCAAGACGAGGCGAGGCGAGAGTCAAAGTGATCCCAGACAAGGCATGTCGAAGCAAGCAACAGGACACAGGATCACAATCAGGATATCAACGTGGCAACAGCGACAGACAGAGTAGAATGGCAACGCAATGAGAAACACACACATACACACTCACACATACATATACAGCAAGACAATTGAGTCCATAATGAAATCGAAATCAAATGTTATAATAGACAAATCCCTTTGCTTTGTATTAAAGCGAGACAGCAAATACAAGAAGACAGAGCGCAAGAAAGAGCGAGTATCCTGTTTGCCTAGCTTGAGCATTAGACAGCAACTTCTGAGCGCTTTGAGTCGTTCAAGGACACAATCAAAAATAAAAAAACAAAAGTATTAGAATTGTGAAAACCAAAAATGTTATTAAGCATGAAGCTTAAGGAAAATTAATGTTGGTACAGTTGTGCGCAAAAGCATGCAAATTTAACACATAACACAATTGGCAAAAAAAGTTTTACGTATTTAAGGAAATAAGACAAATGTTGAAGAAGCATGAATGAGTGAAGAAATGCCTGGAAAAAAGATCTTTAAAAGAAACAAAGAAGCCATGTTGGCTAATAAAATGCTGTGTGGGTGGCAGACAGAGAAAGAGAGAGAGAGAATGTATGAAACCCGTACAAGAGTTGATCTAAGTTACTGAGCTTTTCCAATCGTTTGTATCTGCGTCTATTAAAACTTTAAAGGAGATCTCGCTTAACTCAACTAATCTCATCGGATCTCATTGTATTAAACTGATCCGAACGGTTTTTCTTGCGATATTGTGAGATGTTGACGAACAACCCCCCTTAGTAGCTCACGTGAGATTTTTCAAATAATTAGTGAATTGATAAAATCTCACATAGACACAAGTTTTTTGCCAAAAGAAGTCAGAACTAACCAAACCACCAATATAACACAAGTGTTTCATTTAATTTCTATATTTCAAATAATTGTGGCGAAATGTATTAAAATTCAAGTGTGAATAAAGAAATCAGACATGTTGCCTGCACTTCCCTAATTAAAAACTCCAATTCTTTGCTTACTTTTACTTTTATCTTGAACGCAACGGAAAGTCGATCAAATAAGAAGAAGATCGCGCTGATTTTATGATGCATTGATACAAACGGCAATGACACATGTGCGTTGTAATTTGCACTTGTTTATTTGGCCACCAAATTTCATCGTTCCTAGCAAACGTAATTGCTTATGTTACGTTTAGCCTCAAACTAACATAAGGCATTGCTATGAACGGCGAACGATTTGAAGGGCAAACGTGTAAGTGACGCCTATTTTGGTATTGTTTTGGGTCTTTTTCTTTTGTTTTCAAAGGAAACTTTTTTTTGTTGTTTTGCGTAAATTACAACATTACAATTGCATGAAGTTTTACATAAATTAATTTTCGTTCAAAAAAAGCGCAAACATTTTGCCATAATTAATTACATACATAAATGAATTGATTTAATTGAAGCGAAATTAAACAAAATGATCTCACGGCTGTGCCAATGTAACTGCATGAGTCAGCAACAAATGTGTCGATGACACCTTTTTGTTTCATTTATTTAAATTTAATTCATACAACTTACCGTATTGTTCTTGTATTGTGGTCGTTGTTATTGCAATTCAATGACTTGTTTTTTTGTTATTGATTTTGCGCACAAGTGTTGTTGTTGTAGCTGATGAATGTAGTTTTGCTGCAATGATGCTTGTTGATGAAACTATCAAAGCGCACGCGCGCAAAGTGAATGAAAGAGAGAGAAAGTGTATGAGTAAGTTAGTAATTTGCTTAAAGTCTGTTTAACAGACTTAACTTAATTAATAAACAAGCACAAGCACAAGAACAAGAACAACGACAACAATGACTGCATGCCTGCAAACGGGCTGATCGCGCACTGATCGGTTTGGTGGGAGCTTGCGACGCCAGTGGGGCGCAAATGCAAAACCGAAGTCGGCACGCATATAAGACGTACCTTGCTGCGTGCTTGCATGCGTGCGTAGGCGCTTAATGAAATGGGTCGTATATTGTTGTTGTTTCTTGTTTTTGTGCTTGTTCGTTTTTATTTTTATTAAATAGAATTATTTGGTTTGATTTGTTGGTGTTTTTCTTTGTGAAAAAACCGCTAACCGTGAAACGTTTAAAAGAATACCGCTTGTTGGTTTTGTTTTTATTTTTTAACTTTTTTGTGTTTTTTTGAATTTCGAATATGCCAAACAAAATGCCAAAAAAAACACACACTTTTTGTTATTTTGTATTTTTTTATTTTTTTTTATTTCAAATATTTTGTATTATTTTATTATTTATTGTTTTTTACTGTAATGTTTTGACAAAAATGTCAACTTGTAACTTGTTAAAAAAAAAAGAAAAAAAAAGAGAAGAAGTGAAATAAAACAATCAACATATTTGATGCACACAAGATTAAAGGCGTGCGACAGAGACGCACAAACACACGCAGGCAGGCCAAGCAGGCAGGCCAGGCAGGCATGCATTGTACGCAACGTACGTACGCACGCATTGTACGCAAGTGAGAAGACCATAGTGCGTGTGTGTTGGTGTGTTTGATGTGTTTAATTTGCATTAACGAAAAACAGTGGCAGTGACAGCAGCAGCAGAAGGAGAAGCAGCAGCATTTGATGATAGAAAATTACAACAAAAAACATGTATGCATGTAAATACAAATTTTTTGGCTTACTTTGTGCGAATTTTGAAGTATCTTTGATGATTTTTTTTTTATATTTGGCAAATTTTTCTGTTTGCTTTTTACTTCAATATTTTTGCGGTTTATTGATTAGTTTTATTTTTTTGTATTCGCGTTTTCGGCGTCGGTTTTATGTTGTTTTTCCTACTCCTGCTGCTGCTGCTGCGCTGCTCTGCTACGCTGCTCTGTGCTGTGCTGTTCTGCTTTGCCTTCAAGTTACGCACCAAAAAGATACAAACAATGGGTGAGTAACACAAAAATAACAAGAACAATAAAAAGAAAAAGAAGAAAACAAAAAAATACCGAGTACACGGCGCAACGCGTGCGTGCGTGCGTGTGTGCGAGTGAGCCAGCAAATCGTTAGCAGTGCCATAGGGACAGGGCGCGCGATGCACGGTGGCAATGGTAGTGTCGAATATGAAGAAGATGAAGCGCAAAGTGCGTAAGCGTAATGCGTGTGAGTGAGTGAGTGAGCATGTGTGCGTGTGAGCGAGCAAAAAGAAGCCGAATTTAAATATGCGACGCAAACAAAAATTAGGCATAGAAGAGGCATAAGAAGAAGCACAAGAAGATGAAGCGAATGAAGACAAGAAAAAGACAATGATAAAGCGAAGCAGTAGTAAGACGAACACGAAGAAGAAGAAGGAAGTAAAGCGTATCAAAGGAAATAAGTTGTATGAAGTTGAGTGTCAAAAATTTTATTTCATTTAAAAACAAAAACATATATTTTCAACGCTTTTTCTATTTAAATATATAAAATTATTTGCTTTTGTTGCTTTGCTTGAATGATTTGTTGTTGCAAATTCAAAATTGTTTGTTTTCTTTTGTTGTTTTTTTGTTTTTTGAAACACTTTTCTTTAAGGTTATGTGTCCGCACATTTATTTATTGTGCGTGAGTGTGCGTGCGTGAGTATGGGGGGTCAGCGCGGGGCGTAGGCCTTTCTTTTGTAGTTGTTGTTGTTGCACTAAGTTTGTTTGTTGGTTTGAAAAAAATGTTGTTTTTTATTATTTTAAGCACTTTTTTTGTTTTTTTTTTTTGGTTTTTGTGTGTTATAAAATGTAATATAATTATAATATAATAAAAAAAAAATTCCAAAAAAAAAATTTCACATAAATTTTATATTACTTTGTAAATTTCTTCTTCTTTACTCTTGTTAAACGCGTCGAAAACGGGGTTTTTGTCGAAATATTTTTTTTTTTTCGGTTTTATTTTTATTTTGTATTTTTTTTTTTGTTGGTTCGTTTTTCGTTTTTGAGATTTTCCTCGAAACGGCGACGGCAAAAAAGGCGACAAACACGCACGATGTAAAATACGAATGAAAATGAAGGGAAAATTCATATAATATTTTTCCTTAGCAAAGGCAGCGGCAGCAGCGCAGCGACAGAGGCAGCGGCAGCGCAACGGTACTCATGCTGTAATACTCTCCCGGCATTGGCATTGAAGGTCGTTGGCAGCGACGTCGACGGCGACGACGGCAGAGCATGCGGCAGCGGCTTTGTTGGCTTAGCGATTTTCATAGAATTTTCCACCACGTTTTCATTGTTATAGGCAAATATGAAGGACAAAAGGAAACAAGCCAAGCTGGCGGACAATCCTGATGATGATGATGATGATGTGCTAAAGGAAAAGTATGCGACGAGAGCGAGTATACGTGTATGTATGTGTGTGTGTGTGTGTGTGTGAATGAATGAAAGAAAGTATGAACGTGTGAAAGAGAGAGTGAGATGGTAAGTTAGTAATGTGTATGAAAGCGGAAAAGCGTCAAATGAGCGAACGTTTTTCACTATGCATGTGTGTGTGTGTGTGTGTGAGGCTAAAGGAAAAGTCTACATTTTCAGCACTTTACTGTGAATGTCAATATCAAAATTCGCATGTATGTGTGTGGTAAAAGGAACATACATATCGACAAAGTGTAAGTTGTGAAGAGTAAATAAAGAAAGTGTATGTGGGTGAGAGAGACAGAGTGAGAGAGAGAGAGTGAGACTAAGACAAAGACTGAGCGCAGTGAGCGGCAATTTAAAGAGGCGCTTTAAAAAGGTGATTAGAAGTAAGATTGAAGAGCATGAAAAGCGACTGAGCACATAATGGCAAAACGCTTAAGTCACAAGACGATAACGGCGCGTCGACGTCGGTGTTGTCGTCGGCGTCGACAGCAACAGCAACAGCAGAAGTGTTAGCGGGGGCAGTGTGTACCAAACAGACGGACTAACAGGCAAACAAGCAAGCCAAAAAGCAAAATGGCGGCTTGCGTAGTATCGAACGACATGGCAAAAGACAACATGCTAAGTAAAATAACTAAGTAAGTGAGTGAGTAAGTGAGCGAGCGAGTAAAGAAGCAAACATATAAAGCAGCATACATATATGTATGTATTTTAAAAGTAGAAATAGTTGAAGCTTAATTAAACTTGCTGCTATTTTACTATGCCAAAGGCTATGCTGATAAAGGTTTAAAAGAGCGCAAGAGAGCGTCCAAATCGAGAGCGAGAGAGTGTGAGAAAATAATAACAATCAAATACAAATACATCAGAAGCAAAATGCCGGTTGCATCTGTGGAAGTCTTACGTGCATGCATGTGTATTTCATAATAAAAATAAGAACGTGCAACAAGATTAGCAAATAACAATACTACGTAGTAGAAGAAGAAAAAATGACAACAACAACAACAGCAACAAAGTAATCACACATAATAATGTGTAAGTAAAATCATTCATGAATGCAAAAAAAAAAGCAACAAAAAAGTGACGCTGGAAAATGTATACACACATATACATATATATAAAGAACACGTGCATACATACACATGCATACACAGCGCGTAAATGCTAGGAAATTTGTAAAATGCTACGCTGCCCGCGACCCGCGCCCTGCTGCCCATACATTCATCATGCACGTTGTGACAGAGAGCAATGAATAAGCATGCACGTGTGTGTGAGTGTGTGTGTGTGTGAAGGCTTATACTAAACGTATGGAAAACTTCGCTTCAAATAAAGGCGGCTACTTGGCACGCTGAGAAAATGTATGCATCATCATCATCATTATCATCTTGATGAAACCTCATAATTAATTAAATTTGATTAAAATGTTTTATGCACTTTTTTGTTTGATTTTCGAACAATTGTTAATTTGCGTCGAACAAAACTATTAGAAGCACAAGTGTGCCTGAGTGCGTGCGTGTGAGAGAGCGCAAAAGAGAGCATACGCACAAAATTTCCCAAAAAAAAAGGAGAAGAAGAAGCAGCAGCAGAAGAGACACAAAAAAGTGAAACGAAAATTTTTGGAAAGCAGCTGCCGACGGCGTCGCACAGCACTAACATGGGACATTTATCATTTCACTCACACACATACACAAGTAAACAAGCACAGGCGCAGGCACAAGCACACTCACCACTCACGCTCTAAGCACGCACGCACGCACGCACGCATTCTTTATATAATTTTGCCTTTGCCTTTTGTAAAACGCATTAGAAACGCAATCGTAGTACAAATTTTTGTATCAAAAGATTTTTAACCCCAAAAAAATAGAAGAAGAACAACAACAAGGGCAACATGCGTTGACTGCGACGTCAACATTAACGCAGCCTCAACTGTCCCGTTTGTTGTACGTTATACGTTGTTTATTGTTTGTGTGCTGTGTGTGTGTGTGTTTCGTATTACGTGCTGATTTTATTGGGGGTTGACCGTTGATGACGTTGCCAAAAATCTAAATCTAAATCTTAACTGAAACTGAAACTGAACTTGACTTGTTTTAATTTCAGTTTACTTTGAGAGTTCCTTTTTAGTGAGTGCGTGCGTACTTGCGTGTGTGTGGGTGTGTGTGTGTGTTTTCTTTGCTTTACTGTTAGTGAGCGTACAGACAATGAGAGCACAAGCATATACGTCATCATCATCATCGTTATTATTTGTATCATTATCAGGCGGAAACTTCATTAACTGTTGTAGTTGCTTGTCCTATATGAGAACAACAATGTAACTTTTGCGCTCTTTTGCTTTGTGTTTTGTTCATGTACTCTCTCTCTCTCTCTCTCTCTCTCGCGCGTTCTCTCTTTTTCTACTCAAGATCAAAGCTTACCGCTACTGCACTCGTTACGCTCCTTTAATCGGCCGGCAACAGCAACAGCATCAGCAACGCCATCGACGCCACCACCGCCGCCACCACCGTCGCTGCCATCAACACCACCATTGATGACGCGTTCTGCTCTGTTGTTAGTTGGCTTATCCCAAAGCAGACGCCGTGCGCGTGTTACTGCCTACCCACCCTACCAATCTCAGTCGTCGGACTGACTGACAGACAGATTAACTGCCTTCAACCCTCAATGCGTCGCATATGGCGACCGGTTTGTGGATTTTGGAATTTTACTTTTGTTTTTTTTTTTTTTTTTGCTGCAAATTTGAAAATGCGTAAAAGATTTGGAACTTTTTTTTTGTTTGCCTGCTCAGCAACCCTCAAGTTAATAGTTTTTTTTTTGCTGCCAAAGTCCTTGAAAAATTACAGCATAAAAAAGAAATAAAGAAAAAGGGAAAAATACATGTTGAGCGGAATTCTTATAATGATGTGCCAAAACTCTGCACTTCAGAAAAAATATTTAAATTAAAAATTATTGTTTTCTTTTTTATTGTAAGAAGGCGAAGAGAAAGTAAAAGTTTATAATAAAAATTTAATTTTAATATAACAACGTACAACATTTTTCAATTACTATGTGCGTAGGTGTGTGTGTGTGTTTGTGTGTTTCTTCTTCTTGTATAGAATATATGTATGAATCCCATCCCACAACATGGCCATTTTTATTGATCATTTCATATGCATTATATTCCATTTTAGGCGCGAATGATCGTCAAACGACATTGACATGATGAGCTAACGGCAGTTTTACATATCATTGCATTTGAATTGTGTT
Source organism: Phortica magna (assembly GCA_037044515.1). Taxonomy (NCBI): domain Eukaryota; kingdom Metazoa; phylum Arthropoda; class Insecta; order Diptera; family Drosophilidae; genus Phortica; species Phortica magna. The sequence continues at coordinate 28,061 of JBAMBP010002281.1, forward strand.
AATACATGAATTTGCATGTGCGAGTGACAAGAAAGAAAGAAGCAAAGCACGTACGTACGAATTGCACACGCACATGCACACACACACATGCATAGCAAGGAGAGAAGCGCCCAGCGCCTACAACAAAAGTAATTTCAAATGCAAAATAAAAGAAGAAGAAGCAGCAGCAGCAACAACACGAGCAGTAATACAATAGCACAAGATGGCGGCGTCGGGTCAACTCACCTAAACGTTAATCAAATGAATGCCGCAGCTGCTTTAAGTTTTAATTCGATACACGTTGCCACCACCCCTGCACCCAACAGGCTGCAGCAACACTTGGCTTCACTGTTCTTGTTCCTTTATATATATTTACATACATATGTATGTATGTATATTGTGCCACTTTCGCCGTTTTAATTGAAATACTTTTATTGGAAAAAAAAACAGAAATAAAAATGTATTTGCGTTTTCAATTTCTTGCGCTCAGATGGCAATCTCACGAAGGCAAAATAAAAAAATAAAAATAAAATAAAAAAAAAAAACGCAAACGAATTAAATTATAAATATTAACAGCGCTTTTGTATTGTGTTGGCAAACAAGCAACAAAGGATTGCTTTAGTAATACAGAACAATCAAGCAAACAAGGAATGCATGACAGGCCGCAAGTTTTACTGAGCAGCGCATGCCATTACAACAAGCACACACAAGTGAGACAGACTAACAAGTAAGGCGACACAGAAATTAGATCATGTTGCGCACTTGTCTATTAATTAAAAATCAACAACAACAATAAGTTAAAAAAAATCCACACAATTTGTTGTCTCATGCTGGCTGGCTTCAATGCAAATGTCTTAACTAACTGTTCTGCCATGTGTGTGCGCTTGTGTGTTCCTTCTCAGCAATAAGGTGAAGTGAGATGCTTAAAAGGAGAAGAGTATAGCAGATCATGCACAAATGAATCGAACGAAGAAACGTATGAATGAAACAAAGTCACGAACATGCATTGTCGAGGTTAGCTTGGAGAAAAAACGAACGAACGAAACGATACGAAACGAAACGAAGTCAAGCAAGCGAATGCGTGCGTGCATGCCTGTGTGTGTGTGTGTGTGTATGGCATAAAAGTGTCCGAAATAGGGGAGCAATGTATGAATGCAGCTGCTTTAACAAGAGTATGCAATATGAAGGAGTTGAGGTGTGGTGAGGTGTGTGTGTTGCTATTGATGAAACGTTGAGAACGGCGACGCGACAGCGACTGCGACTGCGACGGCGGTAGTGTACGAAGAGAAGAGATTTATCTTTGAGTGCACCTGCGTGTGCGCGTCTTTGTTGGTTTTTACGATTGCCTGATCGACCGTCCGTCAGTCAGTCCGTCTGACCGAGCCCTTTTTGCTTTAAGCATGTTGGTTTTTCTCGACCGGCTACTTGGCGTTTAGTCTTCATTGTTTTTTGTTGTTGTTGCTGCTGCTTCGGCTACTTACCGTTATCACGGTTCATTTTCAACTGTTGTTGGTTTTTATTTCTTTTTTTTTTGCGTTTTGTAATTTGTGTTTTTATTGCAATGCAATAAAAAAATATTTTAAATAATTGATAATACACGTGTGTGTGTGTGTGTGTGTGTGCGTGTTAATTATTTTCATGCATTTTTTTGTCTTTTACTTTCATTTAATAATAATTAATAAACTCAAAATCATGCAAAACAAAAAAAATAACTTATTCAAAGTTCTGTCATGAGTTTGTTCAACATTGAAATGCAACGTGTGCCACTTAAATGAACATGCACTTTTTCTGTTGTTGTTGTTGTTGTTGTGTGTCTGCCGTTAAATAAACACCGAACACATAAACGAATTAAGAGCAATCGAAAACGCATCAGGATAAGCAAAGTGCATTGAAAGGAATCGCCCCAAAGACGTTCAGACCATTCGTTCGTTCGTTCGTCCGTCCAACCGTCCGTCCATCAGTCATACTGCAAAGCCGTTCAATGTTGCAAGGGGAAGACATGTCCATACATAATAAAAAGCCGAGACGATATTGAGGAAGCTGAGTGGCAAAGGAGTGAAATTGCGCTTTGGTCCTTGGCTGAGCGCGTGCCACTTATGCTTGTTGCAACAACAGGTGCAGACTGTGCTCGATCTTAAAGCCAAACTGATGAAATTAAAGGCGCTGCCAGCTGACCAACCGACCGATCGAACGTTCGCCTTCGCCCCCGCCCATCAACAAGCCAACGCGCCAACAAAAAAGCTTGTGCGTGTTGCTTTGCTCCTCATCAGTGAAACCTGATTCGGCATGCAATTTTTTATTGGCTTTTTTTTACAGAATTTTTCGTCTGTTATTTTTTGTTTCTTGCTTGCATGCAAAAATCTTTAACAACATTTTAGTTTTGTTACTTTTTTCATAGTTTATTTTAAAATAAAAAAAATAATTCTCAGTCATCATTTCAACAAGTGCGCAACAATATAATAAAAACAACGAAACACTGTAATTATTATAATATGTATGTGCGCTTTATGTGCGCTTTTTATATGCTACTACATAGCATAGTTTCATACGTATTAAATGCTTTGCTTGTTTGATTTCTCTCTCTCTCTTCCTACTTTTACGTGCATTGCTTCGTTAGTTTTGTGCTTAGTGCAATTATTATAATATGTGCGCTTTATGTGCGCATGCATTATGTTATAACATAGCATAGTTTCATACGTATTGGTTTGCTTGTTTGATTTCTCTCTCTTCCTGCTTTTACGTGCATTGCTTCGTTAGTTTTGTGCTTAGTGCAATTATTATAATTTGTGCGCTTTATGTGCGCTTGCATTATGTTATAGCATAGCACACTTTCATACATATGGGCACACATTGCTTTATGTGCGCTTGCACTATGTTATAACATAGCATACTTTCATACATATTAAATGCTTTGCTTGTTTGATTTCTCTTCGTTAGCTTTGTGCTTAGTGCATTGCGCTCTCTCGCTCTGATCGTTTGAGTGCAACGATCAATATGTTCTAATGCGCGTGCAAATGAGTGAGAAATATATTTCTAACATAACAAAAACAAAATTTTTTTCCATAACGGTTCTTTTTCAATGATGAAACACACATGTGTCCGAGGTCAAATAGAGGCGCGAACATGATTTGTTTTGCTTCTATGGCTTATGTTGTTCATAAGGATGATGATGAAACTAAGCCAATAATAATAACAACAACAATAACAACAAGGTGCATGAATGCAACATTTTAACCCTAAGCAAAAACAACTGCATTACTGCGCTTTTCTTTTTATATATTTATGTGTCTTTTTATTTAAAGTCCTTCATGATCGTTGTTGTCGTTGCTGTTGCTGTTTATAATCTCCTGCCTTTGCATATTTGAGTGTTGACGTTTCTGTTCTTCTTCTTTTTCTGTCTTTTCTTCTTTGTCTTGTTGTTTTCTTTAGTGTGTGTGTGTGTTTTTTTTTCTTCTCATATGCAGATCAGATTGCAGATCAGTTGCAACGCACAGACTGCAATCAAAAATGCATTCAAGGGGGATGCATGTTGTGATGTGATGAGGAGAGGTGCGGTGCGGTGCGGTGCGAGTTGAAGTGCCAAAGTGAAGAAGTGACAGAAGATGAAGTAAACGAGTAAGTGAGCATTCTTATAGGCGCCTTGCCACGTGCCACATGCCGCATGCCACATGCAGTTGCCAGGCTTTTTGTGCGTGACTTCGTTTGCAGACTTAATGCAGTAAGCGAGACAGAGAGAGAAGACGGACAAGGCAAAATTGCATGCAATCAAAGTTGATGCATTCAAAAAGGATCAAATTGCATTTGCTGCAATGCAACAACAACAATTACAATTAATTAATGTAAGCTGACATGAATGCATGCATACATGAATGAATGTATGAGTGAGTGTGTGAGTGAGTGAGTGAGTGTGAGTGAGTGAATGTATGTCAAAGGCTGCGAAAGGGTCAAAGATACAGAAAAAGATACTTTAATCGGCTTTTTGTTCTTTTTTATAGATACTTTTGTCGTTTTGCAAAGCAGCAGTTAAAGGTTATCACATATAACATGACACGCGCCTCAATTGATCTTCTTCTTCTTCGTCTTCTTCTTCTTATTGGCATTTAGCATCTTTTTTATGTTAGTCATTAAACGTTGATCTCAGGGGGGCGTAAAGGGGCGCATGAAGTTGTTCGATCTATTCAACACACTCTTTTTGTCTCTCTCTCTTTCACTCTCTCTCGCTCGCACGCTTTCGCTGCTAACATTCGTGGCTGCTGAGTGTCTCCTCTTCTTCTTTCACTTCAACTTTATTTAACATTAATTGAACGCATGTTGGCTTTCAAATGTAGACAACTTCTGTTTTGTACACTTTAACAGAACATTTGGCAATCACACTTAAGACGAGTGTGCTCTTCAACAAGCGGGAGTTGTTTGTGTGTGTGTGTGTGTGTGTGTGCGTGTGTGGTCCAATTGGAACGCACGCAGACAACAACAAGCAAAAAAAACTTACTTAATAAGCCTAATGGCATTAATTATGCGACGACATGCACGATGATCAACACAAAGAAGAGAGGAGTGATGAGAAGAGTGTTGAAAAGAGTGCAGCAGAAGGCAGGACACAGCGCAGGATATATGTAAGAATCATAAAGTGATCAGAGGCGCGCGACCACCTGAGCGGCATTTCTTGCATGTTGAGCGCTCATAAAAATTAATATTTAAAATGCATAACAATGAGCGTAGACAGATGGACGAACGGACGGACGGACGGACAGACGGCGAGACCGGCAGGCAAAAAAGCACATATGACTTGCCACAAAAAAGCTGCATTGTTGTTGTTGTTGTTATTGTTTGTTAGTTTTGAAATTTGCCGCTAGCATAAAACCGCACCCACACAAGTTAGGACATGCAAGCCATAAGGATACTTATGTATGTATTTAAGGAAAAGCACACCTTTTGCCAAAAACCGCCGAAAAAATGCAAACAAATTAAAGAAAATAACACAAAAGAAAGAAAGAAAGAAGTGAAAAACAACAACAACAACAAACACAAAAAAAGGTTGGCACGCGAGCGAGCAACGAAGAAGGATAAGCGTGAGGATATTGAGAGGGTGTCAGGCGCAGCATTGATCCTACGTTACAGATTGTGTCTGCAGTGGCATGCAACAAACAACAACAACAACAACAGAGCAACAACAACAACAACATGCGCTTATCCTTGCGCTCTGATCCTGCGCCGGCTGTTCTCGACTAATTTCGCGACAACATTCGTCGTCGTTGGCCTCATCATTATGTAGCAACATCATCATCCTTATCAACATTATAATGATGTTGCTCATTATTAGCAACATAATGAACATCAGGACTTTAGTTTGGTGGACAGGTGCAAAATTTAGCGCACGAGTCCTGCAAGTCCTGCGGCCGCTTTTGCTGTATTTGTTGCATTTATGTATAACACGCTGGCACGTTGGTCTGTCTACGTTTCTTTTTGCCATCAGCTCAGTTCAGCTCGCATGGCATTATCCTTTTTTCGGTAATTGCCGAAAATGTTACGAGCGAATCCTTTATTGTCTTTTATTGCTCTGTTCTGTTCTGTCCTCTCCTCTCCTCTACTCTCTTGTCCTGACACACGACGGCGTCTGCATTTTTTGCTGCGCTTCGCTCTGCTACCTCTGCACCACCCCCCAAGCCACCCTAACCCAACCTTCCAGCCTACCTTCACTCTGCCTCTGCCTCCCCTGCTTGTGCTTTATTTCTGTTAACCCTTTTTGGTTTTTGGTTTGTTTCTTTATTTCTCGGTTTTGACCGCTTTTCGTTCCTCTCGCAGACGTGCTCGTTGCCTCTGTCTGCAGGATTATATTATGCCTGAGTCTGAGCCAGAGCCAGAGCCTTCACCTGAGCCCATCATGCTTTGCGATCGTATCGCGATTTTTTATACCATTTTATATTCGATTTAGAGTACCATGAGGCAGAAGCCGTGCGATCATTGACTTTTGTCAGGCAATGCACTTTCGGCACAACAACAACAACAACAACAACAACAACAAAAGCACATCGATCTTACCGCCTTTCATATCATTTATAACTCATTTGGTACCAAAAATTGTGCCTTTCGGTATTTTATTTGCTTTACAGCTGTGCTGCGTGTTTGTGTGTGTGTGTGTGTGTGTGTGTGTGCTACACACATGATTGATTAATTGCTTTATGCATAACAAACGTAGCCTTTTTTAATTTCAACATGCTAATTATTTTTGATTATTTTTTATTGATTTTATTTATTTATTTATTTTTTTTTAATTTTCTTTACGTTAATTATAATAAAAAAAACACATTTTTCATAATTAACTGTTTATTTTTTCTAAGCAAAATATTCGCCATTTGTAATTTTCATTTAGTATGCAAAATATGCTTTCTCGCTTACACTTATTGGCTTACGGTCAAGCAATGCAGCCATTTTGCCGTGGTTGTTGTTGTTGCTTTTATTGGCATTGCAATTGAAAGCAAATGAAAAGCAACAGCAACAACAACAACAGCGTTAAAGTGCATAAAACGCAATGAAGACTTTGCCAACAACAACAACAAACACAAAACAAAAAAAGCCTATTTGTCCAATCAGAAGGCGTTGTAGTCAAGTCTAACAAGAGTCTTTGTACGCGCGCACGCCTATGTGTCTGTGTGTGTGTTTGTGTGTGTAATGTATAGGGTGGTGAGAAGAAGCACAAAAGCGCATGCATACAATTTGCATGAAGCTCAAAATCACCCACACACACACACACACACACACACACATGCACGCATACTAAACACAAACACGCGCGCCTGCATGCATGCACATGAACAGGAGAGTGACCAAGTGCGTTGCGCTCTCATGACTCTCGTACAGATGAAGCCCAACGCCAGCAGCCAGCAACGTTAGTTACGTACAGCAGCAACAACAACAACAACAGCAACAACAACAACAACAGGCGCCACGTGCACGAATACGACAAATGGTCAAAGCAACAAAGCTAAGCAAATCACAGCAAAAGCATGTAAACGTAATAGGCTTTTGCACACACACACACACACGCATACACATGCATTGGCAGGCAGGCCGTGTTGCATTCTAGTGATGACACAGCTGAAATGCATTAACGCATAGTTTCGATACTTTTCATTTGTAATTGAGTATTTTTTTGTTTTTAACTTCAATGAAATTTTGGCCGTTATTTCGTCTCACGTTACGTATAAGTAATTGTATTGCACGTTGACCAGCAGCTGCTGCGGCTGCTGTTGATAGCATCTTCTGCGCTTTGTTTAATTATTATTAACAACGTCTGTCAAAATGAATAAGAAAAATAGCCAAAGTGTCCAAAGTCTCTGCCAGCTGGCCCGGCTGGTCAATGTTGCTTGTAGGCCTGTTTGGCTGGCAAAACCCCTTCAGGGCAGCTGCGAATTGTTTGCTTTAAATAATATTAAATTTGCTATAATTTAAAATTTATTTAAATAAGAATAGGCAAAATGACCGTTCCGTTGCGCACATTTGTGGCATCTTGTGGCAAAACAATAGAAGAAGCATGCTATTGGATGCTGTGCTGGGATTGTTGTAGACGTTTCATTCCCAGCTGTTGGTCAAAAGAAGTCCTAGACAAAAGCTTAGCCTCATAGCACCCAAACTAGTAGCGCCCAGTTGGGCGTTTTGTCGCTCGGCCGGTCGGTCGGTCGGTGAAAGAGAAGAAGTGAGAGAAACACGTTTGTCGGACAAAAGAGCCAAAGTGAACAACAAAAGGGACAACCAACAAGTCGGCTTGCCACTTCTTTGTATGCCTGTGTGTGTGTGTATGTGTGTGTGTGTCCGTTGTGCGTATGTTGTTCTCACGTTGCCTGTTTTGGGCTTCTTTGCTGACCAGTAACGGTACAAAAGTATCCTTTTGTATTGTATGCTTGCGCAACGTGTTCTTTAAGCTCAAGTTTCATGCAAATGTGCGCGCAGCTGTCAAAGACGAGGAAGGCGAAGCCACACAGTCACCCACTCGTGCAAATAAGCATTAATACTTCGCCTGTGCCAAATGTGTCCATCTTGTCGAAGCGGACATATGCCAAGTTCATAGTCAATCAAGTAAGTGTGCTTTTAAAATTTAAGCTCCTACAAAATTGTATGCTTAAAACAGTTGTTTGGCAGTGTTTTTGTTCTTGTAATTTACACATCAGCAGTACTGCTATTTTTCATGAAAAAGCCGACCAACATTTTGTTGTGCCCTATGTCGCGTTGCATACGCTGTAGACAAGTGCGTATCCATTATTTGCTATTTATTTCACACGTTGTTTGAAATGGATGTTGCTTTATTGGTTTGGTGCATGTTGCGGGGGTTTCAATGCACTTCAATGTCATTGTGACACTTCTTTAACTCAATCGCATTCAATTGCTTCAAAGCAGCCCAACACAATTGAAGTGACACATGCCATACTGCCTTTTAAGCGAACATGTGTCAAGCTTGTGTCTAAATCTATTCTGCAGTACAGAGTTGCATCAGCAATCGGTCATCAGTTCGTTGCCACCGTTCGGTGGCTTTTTCCGTTTGTAGGTCGATTCCGAAAAACTGTCTTACCATTTTTTTCCACGTTAAAAAAAGGGCTCTTTTATCAAAGAAACTAACCTCAGCTAGGAGCAAACGCTAGCCGGGCGTACCTTATGAAAAGTTTTCAAGCTGATGACCATCCAAATGCTTAATTTCAGAGGTTTTAGGTTTGGATTTGGAAAATCGTATAATAGCGAAATTATTGTTCGTGCATGTTGTGATTTGCACCATCCCACATTTAACGTAATTTCGAAACGCCGATGTAAAAATTATACATTTTAACATTAACAACCAAAATGTTGTGATTAATTAGATTATAGGCATTTTCGATTTCTGCTGCGTTGCCAATTTAACTCGCCAAATTCAACATGCCTAATATTAGGTATGGAAATGTTACTCAGCCGCCACACAACACATAAGACACTTTATGTTTAAAGTCGAACCTGGAAAATAGCCAAAACCGTTAGAAAAAACGGATTTGGCGACATGCAATTGATTCAGTTTTAAAATGCTGTATGCACCGCACATCAAGCATAACCGCTTTTTTGTCATGAAGCAGAGGTGGCAACTCTATTATTTGTATTTGTTGACTACTCTTTTGACACACTTATTGATTTTTATGTGTCTTTGTCATGGTTACAATTTACAGCACAGTTAACCAATTCCGGGTATATTTCACCTATGTCGCAATGTATGCGCTGCAGACTAGGGATGAGAAACATCGATGTTTGGGTTCATCGATGTTTTTCGATGTTTTTTAAAAAAACCTTGAATGAAATATCGATGTTTCTTAAAATAACCAAATACAGTTTAAACTTTAATAAAAGACTTTATTCGATATCAGTAGTATCAGTGTTTGGACTGAGCCGCGTCCTGCGGTCACAAACAGTTTGTCCAGCTTTACTGAACGCTCTTTCTGCTTCGCATGAAAAAGCTTATATACACAAGTATTTGGTTGCTACCAATTTTGAGTAACTGTCATCAGTACTCATCTATAAAAAATATGGCTATTTAACATTATTCTCATAATAATTTAAAAGTCTTACCTTCCAATATTTTAGAGGGTCACCATTTTCTGAAAAGTTTTCTTTTGCAAGGTGTTGCCTCAGTGCTATTATTGCATCCCCACGGGTAGACTGCACTTTGTTATAAGTCCAGAGCTGTGTAAGAAAACATCGATAGAGGCCCACAAACCATCAATAGTTCCTGATGTTTCACTCGATGTTTCTGCACCTCTACTGCAGACATGTTCTTTGATGGCATCCACGCATGTCGTTTTGCAAAATCACAAATCAAATAAAATCGTACTTTTTGCGCGCAAATTGACTTTAAAAAAAAAAAAAAAAATATTCAAATTTGCTAAAATCATATTTAATGGTCTTTAAAATTGCTCAACACTACTGTCGATAGCTATCAAAATATTAAGTCAACAATAAATGATTAATTTTAAAGAACCAGTAACGATAAAGATGTCGAACATTGCGTTGATTTTTAGTAATTTTAAGTTTATTTTATAATAGAGCCATAGGTAGCAGATATTGTTGAATCCATACACCAACA
>JBAMBP010002282.1:0-11673 GCA_037044515.1 Phortica magna
CCATACGAGTTATCGATAGTGAAATTCTATCGTTTTCGGCCTCAGCTGCAACAAATTGTAAACATGAAGGAATATTAGGTACTCATCTGTTACATTGCGATACAGAGCACATAAGTATATAAGAACCAACACTAGATTTTGTCGTTTTTATAATATCGATTTGACAACATTGACTACGGTCGTTTTCAAAGAGTTCAATTTGAAGTGTGCTGGATCAGCGAATCGGGACACAGGGCTAGCTTAGCTATAAGAATAATTTTGTACTTAAGTTTAGTAAAACTTGAACAATAAACTCGCTCTGACACAGAAACGGTCTCTGACATAGCACAATCAGTACGATCAACAAAAGTCAACTTATACGCTTGCCATGTCAGTGAGTGACGCACTAGTATCTAAAAAGGGAAGACGAGGCAGTGAAAAAATGCTGGCTGCTCTCATGTTTACTTGAAACACGCAAAAACATGAGCCATGCCAATATTGATTTGGCAATTTGACTGCTCCCTAAAATTCCAAGTCTTTAAATTTCCTTTGAAAATATCTTCGCTGGTACGTTTATATCAACATAAAAACTCAATGTGAGCAAATTGAATTGAGTGAGTACTCAGAATTTTGATTTTCTAGGAAGAAGCAGACTTAGGTTTTCATTATTTCATGTTGCTCCTTGCAAGCGAATTGAGTTGACTCAAACCAAAAATTACCTACAGTCGCTCAAAGCTTAAATAAACCAGTATCAGTGAAATGAAATGAAAAACCAACAAAGTATAAAAGAAAAAACTGTAGATTGTAGCAAAAAGAAAAGTTTTAACAACGTTGTGGTCATAAGACCAAAAAAAGTAAAAAAAAATCCGAGTCACAGCTTATTTGAATCAGCTACCGAAAAACTTAATTATAAGGCGTTTTTCATTAAATTTTTTACTCCAGTGCCTTTTTTTTGTTTTACATCTATCCTTATGTTACTATCGATTCCGATCCCCTTTTTCTTGTTTGATGCTGATTTTCGTATCAAACCGCATAAAAATCACATACATTTTGTATTGAAATAGTGTAAGTGAATGTATGTAAGTCTGCAGCTGGTGTTAGATCGTTTTTTTTTTGCAATAGACGGTTAGTATAACGTTTAAACTCTACACAAAGCTCAAATTTATGGGGCTTCAGGAAAGAAGAAGAATAAAAAAGGGTAGAAAGTAAGGTTAGCCGGATGTTCGCCTGCAGTAATCCGAACAGTTAGCCTATTTCATTGTTGGTGGGGCTCCCAAATGGCAGTCAGCCCAAAACTATGGTAATATTTAGTGCTTTGCCCTTCTGAAACAAAAAATTGGTTAGGAGTGCATAAAATTTGTATTGTTTTTAAACAATATTCCTTGGATCTTACGACTACCCGTGGTATGTGAACAGTGATTTCAAAGAATATGTTTGTAATAATACACTAACTTTTCAATAAAGGTCCAACATGACTTTATCAACCCTCAATGGACTACTGAAGCGTTCCTTTACCGGCACAGGTCTGTCCCAAATTCTTAAGTCAGGATCTGCAGGAGCCGGAGTTAATGTTTTGAGGTAAGGTACATACATTTTAGTTTGAAGAATTTATGTAGCCATCCATTTAGCGGCTTTGTAATAAAGTAAGTTGGTATTTTATGCCTTTAATTTTGATGTGGCTGCCACTTACATAACATCGTACATTGAAAAAATACCCAAAATTTGGTTTTAACAAAAAAATATAATAATAAACCATATCTGAAGAAGTTTTCAAAAATTAGTAATGGTCGCAGGTAAATGTAACACCTTGCTACTTATTTTCATTGTTTTGTTCGAGAGTATAAAAAAATCACCTATAGCTGGTAGGAATCATTTGGATCGTTGAAATTTAGTTATTAAAACTGTTTTTTATTCTGTCTTTCTTTACTCAGCAATAAACAGCAGAACCGTGGTGCTGCAAAATGGTATCCAGATCCAGAATTCATTAAGCAGTTCAGCGGGCCTGTAATGTATCCAGATGAGGTAACCTCACTTTGGAAGGTGCCGCCATGGAACAGTAAGGTTGTTTTGTACATGTATAAACAGAGTTACAATATTTTTTATTTTTAAAGGCAAGGTAGCGCCAGTGGAGAAATCAGTGCGAAATCTCACATTAAATTTTGGTCCCCAACATCCTGCTGCTCACGGTGTGCTTCGTCTAGTGCTTGAGCTTGATGGAGAGGTGAAATACTGTTACAATTCATATAACAGTTAATTGTTTCTAAATTAATCGTGGCTATTTTCAGACGGTAATGCGCGCAGATCCACATATTGGTCTTCTTCATAGAGGCACTGAAAAACTCATCGAATATAAGACCTACACGCAAGCGCTACCGTACTTTGACCGGCTGGACTATGTGTCCATGATGTGTAATGAACAGTGTTATTCGCTGGCCGTCGAAAAACTTCTAAACATTGATGTTCCGCTTCGAGCTAAGTATATAAGAAGTATGTGTTGCGTCCTGTTGCTTTTGACAATCGAAGTTCAAAATCAATTTTGTTTTACTCACAGCACTTTTTGGGGAAATCACACGTATTCTTAATCACATAATGGCTGTTGGAACACACGCACTTGATGTTGGTGCAATGACTCCCTTCTTCTGGCTTTTCGAAGAGCGTGAGAAGATGATGGAGTTCTACGAACGTGTATCGGGAGCACGCATGCACGCGGCTTATATTCGCCCCGGTGGAGTTTCTTTGGTACAATTAACAAATATCAATAATGAAAACGGCACTTATTATTCTCTTTTATGTCATGAATGAATAGGACATGCCATTAGGATTGATGGATGACATTTACGAATTCGCTTCAAAGTTTTCCGAGCGACTGGATGAAGTTGAAGATGTTCTAACCACAAACAGAATTTGGGTACAGCGCACGGAAGACATCGGAATTGTATCCGCTGAAGAAGCATTAAATTACGGATTTAGCGGCGTCATGTTACGTGGTTCAGGCATCAAATGGGATTTGCGTAAACAGCAACCGTACGATGCTTACCATTTAGTCGATTTTGATGTGCCAATCGGTACAAAGGGTGACTGCTATGATCGTTATCTTTGCCGCGTAGAGGAGATGCGACAGTCTCTTCGAATTATAGATCAATGCCTCAACCAAATGCCCGCAGGCGAAATAAAGACCGACGACGCAAAGGTAACACCACCTTCGCGAGCAGAAATGAAGACGTCGATGGAAGCTTTGATACACCACTTTAAACTCTTCACTCAAGGCTATCAAGTGCCACCAGGTGCTACTTATACAGCTATCGAAGCGCCTAAAGGTGAGTTTGGCGTTTACTTGGTCGCCGATGGCTCCAGCCGACCGTACCGCTGTAAAATTAAAGCTCCCGGATTTGCGCATTTGGCTGCGCTCGAAAAGATTGGCAAACAGCACATGTTGGCCGATATTGTTGCCATAATTGGTACTCTTGATGTCGTATTTGGCGAGATCGATCGATAGGTATTTGAAATTGTTCAACGGATATAAAAACAGGATTATAGTATGCAATATATTATTAATTCATAAAGTATAACCGTTAATGCCTAATGAATTAAACTTTAATAATCATTATTACGGTTGTTGGGTTTTTTTTTTGTGGTCATTTGTGGAAAATATTGAAATTTTTTGCAAACAAGATTTCTGCCGCAATCGAATTAACTCTATAGATTCACACTCATTATTAGGAATTTACTTAATGTATCTAATGGATTGATTACACTCATAACAACTTTTCACCACAAACCGAAATTAACATAAAAAGGAAAGACGAAAAAAATCGACTGTAAGGAGTACCTCTTTTGATGTGTTGGTCCTGCCAATCTCTAAATTCACTAAAAGGATATGCTTAATTGAAGTTTAGAAACGGACCTTAAACTGTTTGACACAAAAAATTAGGCTCAAACTCGACAATTTTTGTACTCTTGCAAAAAGAGTATATTAACTTTGTCATGAAGTTTGCAACGCAGAGAAGGAGACATCTCCGACTATATAAAGTATATATATTCTTGATCAGCACGACGAGACGAGTTCAAAAAACGATGTCCGTCTGTCTGTCTGTTTCAATGCGATTTCCACCCAGAGTTTTAAAGTTAGCAAAAAAATTGAAACGCAGAAAAATTTCTTCTTGCAGGTATTTGGTATGTAAAAATCAGTTTGATCGGATGACTATAGCATATAGCTGCTATAGGAACGATCGGTTAAAAATACAGTTTTTGTTAGAAAAACTTTTTTGTTCTTGGATATAAGCAAACCAAACTTCGCTATTACGTGTTTTTATTAATGCCTGACTAAAATCGAGAATTTTATAAAAATCGGACAACTTAAAAATGGGACTTCTCTGTAAACAGACAAGACACAAGATCGAAAAGTGTATTGAAGTTTGACTACATTGCCTCCTTTAAGACAAATTAGAAAATGGGCGTGGCTCTACGTATATGATTCGTATTGGAAAATAAAAAAAGGATTTCCTAATGAAAATAATTGTGAAAACGTTTGCAAGAGTATATAAGTTTCGGCATAGCCGAAAATAGCTCCCATACTGGTTTTTTAACAATTTAAAATAGTCTCATTTAAGATGATGATTTGAAAAGTAAAATTTCTTTGCAGAAAGACTATAATGTATGCTAACAATCCGGTCGTTAACTGTCAGTTCAAATTAACAGTTAATTATTTAAAGTAATTGTAAATAATTATTGAAAACAGTTGTCAACATGTCGTCTAATGACGTCTAAAGTAGAGTACCAAGTTGAAGAAGGGATGAGCATATTTCAAAGAAAATCCAAAAATAAAACGATTGCTTGAATTAGAACGAATGGAGAAGGGGTACCCCATGAGCATCATCAACTAAAAAAGACGCGAACAAGGTGCTAACTGCAACTGTAGCCATACACAACAAATTAATACAGATATATTTTGTCTTGGGAAAATTATTGGAGTTGGTGAATTCTTGAAAGTTGCGTGGGATCATTACAAAATAGCAAGTGATAAAGCTCATGGCAATTGTAATATTGCGGTAAGGTTATACAGACGGCCGGCAACTCAACAAATATGCTCGACCAGCTCAGACACTTCCAGCAGAACCTATTTGTGTTATGTAGTCCATACTGAATATGAGGCATTTTAAGACCCGAACGATACCATGCTGCTTGCTCCACGCTTTAAAAAGGATGGTTTTTTAGCGTCGTCAAATACTGATCATGCAGCAATAGCTTTAGAGCGGGAGATCGCCACAGTACTATCAAAAATTCCACTGGAACAGCTAACACCATCCTAACAATAGCAAGCAATTCAATAAGAGTAATATAAGAGGCTTGTTTAAGAAATAAAAATTTTTTTATTAACATCGATGCCATAGATATTTTTGGCTTAACAATATTTCACATAGAATCAAATAATATACATAATTATAAAATAATCGGTAACGTTTTGTGCTGCTTAGTTTTGCCTTAGTATATTCATACATCCATACGTACAGTGGCTCTCATCTTAAAATAACCACTTGTGTTTTTGAACTTTGAATGGCATTTGAATGACATAAAAAAAAAGACTTCTGAACCAAAACAGACGGTCAATATAACTTTAAAACTCAACAAGCAGCACAAAATATGAAATTTGGACACATGTAAGAATTTTCCTTACAAACAAAGCAAATCCCATACAAAATGTATGAGAGCGCTTTTTTGCCGTGTGGAACGTAAATTACCTCCAAACATGGAAAAGTAGATCGGATTTGAAGCTAAAATAAATAAGTATAGTTTTAAAACCAAAAAGAAGTCCAAATAGAGTACATATTTAAAAAACAAAAACGCCATAAAAACAGTTTTTTAGATTTGGTTCAAATAAGCAAAAAACACAAATGTAACTCTGCAGTCAACCGCACTAAACACATTGTGCGTGACACTGCAGGACCATCACAAAGCTGGACGGATGGTTAATAATTAACACTCAAAAAGATAATACAGCCGGTAATTTCCTTGAGGAAACAATTATAAAGAGAGTCGATGCAATGACGCAATCCACGCTGGCTCAAATTTAAGAGCAGATCTCAACTCAAATCAACAAAATGTTCACAAACATGCTTGGAAGCATGTGCAAATAGAGCTCCAAATAGTTCAAATAACCAACAATTTATCAAAACATGTAACATTGATGTGCTATTTGTTTCCGAAACACACCTAAGCGAACTTTCCTATTTTATAATGAAGGGGTATGACCTGATATTCGCAAATCACCCAAATGGCTGAACTCGAGGAGGTGCAGCTCTTATTATCATCATTAATTAGCTACGAAGAAACAACACATCCATCACATTGAGCTGGACTCAGACTGCAATCGTCAAACTCATTGCCCACTTGGTGACATCATCTTAGCGAGTTCATATGTTCCCCTAAGCAGCAAGGTCTCAGAAATCTCTTTCAGCAGATGCTCAATAGTGGTTGTTTTATAGTATTTGGTGACATTAACGCTAAAAACACCTGGATTAGCGGCTTAACAACAGCGGCTTTTGGATGGACGTTTATCATGGATTCATATTTAATCTCTGACCACACATAGCTGTGAGTTGGGGCATAGCCTGCTTAGTGCAAATAAATTTCCCCCACCAGGTCAGAGACTTATAATATGCTTATTACTGAATATTTATGTTATTATATGAAATGCATTTTTTTTTTCTTTTTTCTCTCTTGGTTTTTTATTTATTATTATAGTATTTATTTATATTTTGTATTTTATTATTATTTTTATATTTTATATATTATAATAACTATAAGTAATTCATAGCAGTACATTGTTATTAATAAATAAACAACAAACAATAAAATTAAATATACTGAGTTACTCCTTTGGTGAACCGACTTTCTGGCCAACTGATACCCGCAGATCTCAGACGTTTTATACACCGCGCTGTCGAAAGGCATCAACCCAAGCAAAATGATCGTAGCTTCTTGCTTACACTTATGTTCTGATCAAAGCGCTGTCTCACTTACACTAAATATGCCGGTTGACATTAGAAAGAGGGAGCATCGCTTGATTAAAAAGTCCACCATTTTTTTGAGATACACACCAATGGCTTACACATAATTTAACACCTGATGTTCAACTCAACACAGGTGCTAACATTGAAAAAGGTATAGACAACTTGAATTGCAAAATACACAAAGCCGTGAGTATTTTTAATCCTACATTAACAAATGTTATGCCTATACTCAGACGTGATATCCACTCGTGGCCTCCAGGAACTGCTGATCTGATACGAGAAAAGAGAAGGCTGTGAAGAATCTGGCACACAATAATAAATCAAAGTGACAAAACTGTGTTCAATTGTGCAGTAAAACAACTTAAACCAGTAAGGGAGCTATTTTCGGCTTTGCAACTTGCCGTAGCCACGCCCATTTTCTGGTTTGTCTTAAAGAAGGCAATGTAGTCAAACTTAACCACATTTTGCAATTTTTTATCTCGTCTGCTTGAAGAGAAGTCGCATTTTTAAATTTTTCGCTGTATGAGCGGTGCCACGCCCTTATGTCCGATTCTTATACAGCCTTATAAGGTTATAGTCAGGCATCTATAAAAACACGTAATTCCAAGATTTGGTCTGTTTATAACCAAGAACAAAAAAGTTGTTCAAACAAAAAGTTTCCTTTTGGCCGATCGTTCTTATGAGAGCTATATGCTATAGTGGTCCGATCGATATAATTCTGAGATATATAATGCCTGGACATATCTTAAGAACTTCTGCGTTTACATTTTTTCGATATGTCTCAAATGCTAGTAGAAGTTTGCACTGAAACAGACAGTCAGACGGACATGCCTATATGAACTCGTCTCATCGTGCTGATTAAGAATATATATACTTAATATAGTCGGAGATGTCTCCTTCTTTGCGTTGCAAACTTCACGACAAAGTTAATATACTCTTTTTTGCAAGAGTATAAAAACACTTCATAAATGTAAAAGACGAAGCTATTGGTGACTTTCATGCAGCTGTTGATCCAGGGAGCGCAGAACATAGTTAATGGTCTGCGACCAGTTACCTCAAAAGGCCAGCGTTAAGAAAAGTGCCTTTAAAAAACCAAAATGGTATTTGGTGTTGTATACACTAAAACGCGTGCGTACACTTTACTGATGTAAGATGTTCTAACATGCAGCTCTTGCGAGCTGCCTCTTTTTATTGAATTATTTCAACCCTTAATGCTATGCTGCGTTTGTAAGTTGGTCTTAAATTTATTAATTGGTCTTAAATTTATTAATGCTATCGCTGAGTTTGTAAGACTCAGCGTTATCTTAAAATAGTTGTTGTTCGCCTTCGTGGACCTGTGTGTAGCCGTTATCAAATTTTACTGCTGCATTGTCGATCCTAAACAAACAGAGGATCGCTGCATGTGACAATCGTGCGGTCACCAGATAGCTTTGGCGTCTATCAGTCGCTAGTCCGCGATGATAGAATTTTATGTTCATGCTGCTGCTTGAACAGGTGTAGATCAAGAACTGAAAAATTACAACTCTTTGGTCGCCACCTGGAGTTAACGAACATCTCTCCATATCTTATCGTTCCATCAGCCTACTGGCTAAACTCTCTAAAATACTCGAGAGAATATTTGTGCGCAGAGTATTGCCAATATTGGATGTAGATTCGCGGATTCTGGCCATCAGTTTGGCTTCCGTTTTAGTCACAGAAAGAATATTCTTTAGTAGCCTTTTTCGATATAAAGCAAGCGTTTGATAGAGGATGGCACCCCGGTTTGCTCTTCAAATTTTGCACTTCCGACACCACATTACCTCCTCATTAAGTCATACCTGGAAAACAGGACCTTTAATGCCAGGTTCTTTCAGGCTGATTCCGAATTAAGTCAGATTTCAGCGGGAGTCCCATAAGGTAGGGTATTGGGGCATGTATTGTACACCATCTACACAGCTGACCTACCAATTCACCCTAACTTAAATCTACCAACTGCCACTTATGCTGATGACACAGCTTTTCTGGCATGTGCGGATAATCCACACGACGCCTCGAGGCTACTATAGCAACAACTAGGCATAACAGGATCCTGACTCAAACGGTGGAATATAGGCGTAAATTCGACTAAATCAGCACACATAACCTTTACACTCAGAAAATAAAATTTACGAATACTAGCATACGAGGCATAAGGCATACTTAACCTTATTTAATATAACAGACAACTTTATATTTGTATCAGAGTTCTGTAATGAGTGGCCCGGCTTGTGAATACACTTAAAAAATTACGAAACACTTACAAATGTAAGTGGGCTGAACCCCTAAAATAAAACAAATGTTATTTACATCGATTGTGAACAAGTTTTTTGCTTCGGCTCGGATTGACATCAACTCGTATCTACGAATTAAACTGATTCAGAATTCATAGTGCACTGACCTTTTACAGCCGTTACAAATTAAAGGTACAAGGTATTTCAAAGTCAGGGACTCTCGACTGCAATCCTTACTGGTTTTCCTTATTTTATTTAATATTCAAAATGCAACCACTCCCAACGACTCAACGTTTCTACATATATGCACGAGGGTAATAAGCCCATTTCTTGTTGTTAGCGTATGTTTTATAAGAAATAATATAAATCACCTCAATTAGATTTATTTATTAAATTGTTTTTTCATATTTATACCCTGTACATACTGTACCAGGGTATATTGTGTTTGTTTGGCCGAAATGTATGTAACGTAAAGAAGGAGGGGAGGGGGACCCCATAAAGTATATATATTCTTGATCAGGACGACAAGACAAATTGATTAAGCGATGTCCGTCTGTCCGTCCGCCCTCACCAATGGTTCTCGGAAACTATAAAAGATACAGACTTGAAATTTAGAGGATAGACTCGTGATGCTTGGCAGCAGATCAAGTTTGAACGGTTTTGAGCCACGCCCACTCCTTCCCACCCAACCAGCTATGTAAAATGTAATGTAAATTTTTATAAAACTACAAACTACAATTTCTCCCCTCTCCTTAATTACCCCTCAAAAAGTGTTTTATTGTTAATTACTAGATCTTCAAAACCATTAAAGGTACGGACCTGAAATTTTGTGTGTACACTCAGTAAACACATATCCTTAAGACTGCATACCAGAAAATACACCTCTGTATTTACGACTACCCCTCAAAGACCGACAAACTTAAATTTTTCGTAAATTCCACTTTTTTTTACAAAAATTTTTATATCTCCACAACTATAACAGATACGAACCTGAAACTTTGTATGCAGACTAAATAAATGTATGTCTTTAAAACTTTTTTCTTCCCTACCCTTAATTACCCTTCAAAAAGTATTTGCATGTGAATGCCTACATTTCCGAAATTGTTAAAGGTACTGACTTGAACTTTCGTAAGTAGACAAAATATATATAACTTCATAAGACTGCATACTAGAATATACCATTTTGTATTTGGACTACCCATCAAAGGCCGGCAAATTTAAATTTTGGGTAAATTCCAGTTTATTTTTATTAAAATATGTATATCTCCACAACTATGAAATATACATGTCTGAAATTTTGTATGCAGATTTAGTTAATATACGTCCTTAAAACTATACCGAAAAACACCCCTTTATTTCATGGCTTTCCCCCTCAGAGATCAACAAACTCGAATTTTTAGAAAATTCCTTACTTTTGAATGATTTTTTTGATATTTGGAACACCATTTAAATGGGTAAGGGTATGTGCAGGGTATTATATGGTTGAGTATACTCAACTATACCGCCCTTACTAGTTTGCTGCTGTTTTTAAATTTTGGAGAGCGTTTGTCAATGAGGATAGGTTTTGCTGATAGAAGATTTACACTCAACCGGGCTGAAATACCTGCGCATATGTTTTTTTAAAATATTAGTTTATTCGAGTCATAACAATTAAAAAAAAAGATTTTCATAAGAAAAAAATTATGGTGCATCACAAAAAAAAAAACCTTAAAATGGTAAAACTATTCCATGAAATAAGCAACATTAAAGCACTAGGAAATTAAATGTTAATTTTTGGTAAATTCCTCGCTTATGTTGATTTAAACTCACGACAAAGTCAAGTCAATTCAACATAAATTGTCTTATGTCTTTTTGACGTAATACAGAAACGTCAAGGCAGTTTGCAAATATTCTTTATTAATAACGAATTTGCTGTCAGTGGTAGTACACTGTAGTATTCTTAATCACAAAAGGTGCTAGATAGTCATGTTTGAAAGAACGAACAAGTCAATTTTCCGGTCTCGAGACTTGTAGTTATAACTTCTTATACGATCTGGTTTTCATCCGGTAAAATGTAAAAGTGGCAGCACTTGATACAGCTGATTGTTTGTTTTGTAGTTCTTGAATTGATTAGAGCGATTCACAAAATTTGTGAATCTAATTGTGCATCGATATTAGCAGCTATTATACAAATTATGAATCACAAAGCATGCAAAATGGATGATCCTCTTAACCTTATCAGCAATCTAATTTTAAATTATTTATTTGAAAAAGACAATGAGACCATCAAAGTTGAATTGAATCAGATTGAATTCATAAAATTTCATAGTGATAAATTGATGCGCCTTGGTGATGTGAGCATATCATCTAATTTACAAAGTTTAAGATCTTTTTGTCAGAAATATGATTTAAAGTTACGTTCACAAGTCATCAGAATGTTGACTGACTGTCAAGGT
>JBAMBP010002283.1:0-46654 GCA_037044515.1 Phortica magna
CTGTCAATCATTTTGTGGTAGCCGACGAATATTTTCAATAGTTATACCAACTTCCGTTTGTTAATATTGAATAAGCTTTTGAGATAAGCCCAAGATCAATGAACAGAGTACAAGTACTTAATATAGTTGACATTTGATGGATAGTTGACTTATAAGCACTCCTAATTACTAATGACAATTTGACGATCAAAATTCAAACGTTAACTATTTAAACAAGGGTCAGATAACCGTTGTGAATATTAAATAACATAGGAGTATTCAATGTTAGAAAAGTACAAGTTAATCTGAAATGAGTTTTTAATTGTGTTCGCAAGTTTTTTAAGATTTATGTATTTATTTATTATATTGATTTAATTTAACTTAAAGTTTTAAATTGATTTAATTAATATAATTTTCTAATGCTTTTAGAATGCCTACAATTGTTGGATTGCTGCATGCATCTACGTTTTGACACTGCTTCTCTCCGCACAACAATTTTACGCCAATAGCCGAGTGGCGGCCAACTAAATGTGTAGGCACCCAATGCAGTTCAAAAGAGAGAGCAAACGCCACAAACAACCATGCAAAAATTATGTTCTCTTCTCTTTCAAGACGCAAACGAATTCGTGACGATCAACTTAAAGAGCATCAACGCATTATAAAAATTGTGTTCTGTACATTAACAGTTCAAGTTTAATTGTTTAATTTTAAGTAAAAAGCTTTTGTTGCTGTTTATTGATTTACGCAGTAACAATCAATCACCCGGTAATCAGATATGTAGTACATACATTCCTCACGATCGTCAACGTTGTCACATAATTTTTGTTTATGCTTTTGTTCTACGTATTTTATTAAGTATTTTCAATGCTTGAATTTGTTATTATTTTGTTCTAATTTGTAACATGTTACATCAAACTGTGCGGGGCAATTTTCCTCCCCTTTAAAAATAATAAATGTATAGCAAATGACAAAAAAGAACTATTAAAGTCTAACACAGTTTTCATGTTTTGTAAAATTTTATTATTAAAATCATTTACCGAAGATACATTAAAACAAACAGCATTGTACACTTTATTTTACTATAATATATTTATCAAATAACCAAAATTAAATTAAATGATTTCGATTCAAAAACAATCAGAGAATAAAATCAGCTTTCATTGCGAAAAAATTTCTGGCAATGCTTCGCTTTAGAAAAGAAGAAGTATTTATGTATGTGTGTGTGTGTGTGTGTTCTTCATTTCGTGCTCGGAGATAATTTTGAAAAGCGTCTTTGGTTTTTCTATCGACTTTGTTTAGTTTAATCAACAATTTGTTAGAAATGTATTATGGTAATATAAAAATGATTTAAATATTGTTATATTGCTTTGTAAAATAATAAGTAATGTCTTTAATACATACATATATCAAATAAATGGACAAATTTGTAATAAATTAAATATGGACGTTTTTATTATATCTGCTGAGAGTACTCAACTTTCCTCGATTCTTCATGTTCACAACTGATTTATCATTGTTGAGTTTAGCATTGATTCAATTACGTTAAATCTACTTACACATTTAAGATGAGTCCAACAATGTCGACCATGCCCCAGAAGGTCCATAACAATCTACCAGGCAAAGATAGTATCTAAATACATAAACCACCAATCTTCTGAAGCAGTGATGAAAAAACGTGCTGTAGAGTCTTCGACAACAAATGTATTTGCCAACATTTTTTTATTATTTATTTTATTATAAAGGATTTCATGGTGTTTATCGCTTATATATAATTAATATACGCGTACAATCAATATTTTATTAAGCACATATTTAGTATAGCTCATTAATAATTTAATTGTTATAATTTATATCGATCATTTTTATGATTACTATAAATATATGTATAAGTAAGTATTAATGCATCGGTTTAACAAAAATAAATATAATACAAACTTAGGACCAAAAGTGTATAAACAACGTTCAGTGCCCCTTTAAAATAATATTACGCAGCCGGAATTTTCAAAGCCCATGCCCGTTAAGCCAAAACATTTGAGCCAATTAAAATACATAAATAGTTCTACAAACTAATCAAAATTACAGACTAGAAATTATCCATTAAACGCTTACGGTATACGCACATAATCTAATTAAACTAAATACTTTTGATTACTTTTTACATTGTGAAATGAAGTCTAAGCAGCACAAGTCGAGATTTTATGGTGGCAACAAGAATCTGTTGAGATTTTTATCCAGATATTAAGTCCATTAAAGTTTTAGAGAGAAGAATAGAAACACTTGAAGCTAAGTTGTTTGTTGTAAAGGCAAATAGTCGAGAGATTTCACAATAAGCGTGCTTTGCTTAAAATTTGAGTGCTTTATAGATTGTTGAGATTATATGTAAATGTCGTAGAAAAATTTTGGCAATGTTTTATTATAAATTTCAAATTTGCTACTCTTGTGCTTTCTATTCGTTACATTATTTCAAATTTATTCGCTCTTGATTGCGGCTCGATGATCGAGAAGATTTTCGATTGATCGATTCCAGATATGCCGCTGGAGTCCAACCTTCTGCGTTGCTATCTGTGAATTGTTTCGAAACAAAATATTAGAAATTTTACGATACAAGAATGCTTTTCGTACAAGGCTCACAAAAGACATGCACAACGTATATATTATTAGCAAGCGTATATATTATTAGGTTTTTTTTTGTTAGTTTGTTTGAGAATTTACCTAATAAGCGCACATACCACCAGCCAGCACAGCCCACCTTAAGCAGTTCGACGGTTTCCCCTTCGTGCATCGAAACCTCCGAGTGTCCCATCGCGGCGTAATCAGCCAAGGCAATGAACTTACTGCCCTGTTAGGGATTTGTACATTGTTCGAGTGAAGCGATATAAAGTGGAGGAGGTTTAGTCAAGTTATTAGTATAGAGCACTAGCAATTATTGGCTTAGAACATTTTGCTAACTGAAACATTACAGTTTATTGTTTGCTTTTATCGCATTTCAAAACAAAGCAAAGCTCACTTTTTAATAATGCAGCACAAAATAAAATACGAAATTTAAACAAGACTTAAAAACAATTGAAAAAAACTCAATAAAATGAAAATGCTTGAATCTTTACTGGGATTGTGTGTTTTTGTGTGTGATAGGAAGAAGAAGCTGATTTTTTTTTAATATCGTTTCTGTGAGAAAGTTGCTAAAGTGACTCGTGCAGTTTAACATATTAATTCATACTTTTTCAAATATCGTATCTTCATTTAAACTTTTCGGTAATCTTAACAACAATCAAGTTTAAATTCATTGAATCACATGACATTTAGTACGTTACATCACAAGTACTTTGAAAAAGTTAGTCTAGAATTGTAAAAAGCCGAATTAAAGTTCGATTGTTTGTAATCATATATAAATAATAATATTGAAAATGATTTTATTTTCAATAAGTTTTTTTAAGACAAGTGTTGTAAGCTCAAGATCATCAACAATGAAAGTTTTTTGTGGTTTGTTTTTTATCACTCGTAAAAACAATTTCTAAATTTCCAACAATTCTAATGAATATCTAATGATGCATTAATAATTTAGTAGCCAACACCCGCAAATTATGTATAACCATTTCGTACTTTAATTAAACTAAAAATATTTATATTTATTTTTGCTATAAACTTACTTATGAGTTAAATGACCGACTGCCTCCATTTAAAGCGCAATGAATATTGATTGAATATTTTGACGAAATAATGTATGCATACAAGTATATGAAACGATGTATAGAACGAACGTATAAACGGTGGGACGAACGTAGCAAAATGCAAGGTTGATTACAAAAACAATACTTTTTTTTTTTAATCAAAGTTAGAAAAATGATTACGAACAAGAAGAACAACAACACAACAATACGAAAGTTAACTTAAAAATGTTATTGTCAATTTTGTTATTGTAGTTCGTTTGTTTGTTTGGTTGGTTTGCTTTGTGTCAAAGCGTGCGTTTACTGTTTGCTGTGACTGTGACTGTGTGCTTTCTGCGATGAGAAATTAATGAGCAAATAAAAATATTGCGTAAATAACTTGAAAACGCGTTAGATTTTGACTAAGGTTGATCTTGACTAATTATAATTAGTATAATGAAAATTACACATACTTTGTACTAAAGGAGAGATTTAAGACTTTCTTGTGAACAAGTTTGATGGTGTGACTTATTTTTTTATTGATTTTGTATTTTTTTTTTTTTAACTTTGCTCAGTGCTCAACCGAAACGTAAAACTTTGAATTTGATTTACTGTTGCGCGGGTATGAACCACTGTCGTGGTTGTAGGAGGCCCACTGTGCGAGGAAGTTCATGAAACGCTAATTTCCGTTAGCCGGAAGTACGTGACACCATTTCCGTTTGACGTTTCATATTCATGTTTTTACATTTTTAAATTTATTTGAAACATTTTGTTTTCGGTGTGTTTTTTTTTTATTTATTTTTTTATTGATTTGTGTTTTGTGCATGAAAGTAAAAAAGAGAACCCAAAAATATCACATAAGACAAAAAATATAAAACGTATAAAACAACAAACTAAAACAAAGTCAATATAAATGAAAGAAAACAAAATAAAAGAAATTATGATAAATTGAAAGAAAGAAGAAAGAAAAATAAATGAAATACATGTCAATGAAGAGAATAATTCAATGAGATGTTGATGATTAATGATTGACGATAAGGCATGAACTAACTAACTCAATGAACCAAAACCATAGAAATCAAAAATAAATATTAAATAATAAAATAAGAAAAAAATAAAAACTATTTGACATAATATGAGTTATTGTTGCGCTGTTGACTTACCGGCGTGCTGTTGTCCTCAATCAATGATATTTCATCTTCACTGTTCGAATAGTCTGAGCTCCAGCCGCAGGCTTCCTCTTTCTCACCAGGGCCGGCGGCTGTCGCACCGGCTACAGTGGCAGAGCCTGCACTGCCGCCGCCGCCACTGGCGGTTGTGGGCACATTATCATCGCTGCTGCAATTCGAGTTTCGGTTCGAGGACTCGGAGGACGCATCACAGCTAATGGTGCGCGACGGTGTGCCCAATATAATGTTGGGCGTATCCCATGACGTTGTCTGCTTAAGGCCGCGATGATTCAAACCATATTGCTTGATCTTCTCGCCTTTGAGCTCCTCCAGCTGATTGAGCAATACGCGTTTGATTTCGGCAACCCATTTGTTCTTAATATCGAGGGTCGGCGCTTGCATTGTGTGCACTTCTTGCCGGCCCTGCAGCCAGACTTCAAAGCGTTTGGTATCGCCACGCACTGATTCAGTGAGCCCAATATGTGACATCTAAGCACGGTTGAGATTTGTGATTTGAGATTGTTCGATTCATGCATGCACTTGAGGATTGGCACATTAGCTATAATTTACATACCTTAACATGATGTTTGAACTGATAGGTGCTCTTGTTGTGTCCCGGTTTCGATGTTTGCTTGCAGAAGAGCATCGATTTTTGGTATAGAAATATGTGTCGTTGCTGTGGCTTAATGCGCAGCCGTATGTCCTTTTTGGATTCGGTCCACACCTGAAACGAGTCCTGCAGTAAAAGCTCACCCTGCTGCGCCAGATCAGTCTAAGTAGAGAATGCGCCATGGGCTTGATGTAAGTAAGTCTAACGATACATGTCACAATTGTAACTCACCGGAAAGCCCGTGATTGCTACCTGATGCATTGAGTCATTGACGCACTTCAGCACGATCAACATGCAATCGAGCGCCTTCTGTAGCTCCTTCGTGCAACTACCGCTGTCGCTAAAGCGCAGCAGGTCCTTTAACAGCAGCTGGTACTTGGTTATGCGCTGCACGGGCTTCAACAGATAAGCAGCCAATGGCAACTTGTGGCCCAAACGCTTTTGGCACTCTTGGAGAAACAGATGCGTGTCCACGAGCGTTTCGCGCAGACGCTCCGAGCGGGGTATATTCTGACAGTAGAACGAATACAGGCGATAAAATGTATCGCGCTAATGTTGGGAAAAACAAAACATTATTTTTAATAATTTTGAAATATTTCCATTTCGTGGTTTACCCTTTGCACAAAGCACAGTGCCACAAGTTCCGTGGTCGAGATACAATTCTCCAAATCCTTGAGAAAGATTTCGTTGTGAAATGTGTACAGCTCATGCAGATTACCAAAAAGCAACTCCTCCTTGCCCTGCAAGCTGGCCGGCACCAAATGCATTAGTTCCTCCGAATGCATCTGATCGCAATAGCCCTGGAAATAAATTGGTAAAAGATGACATAATTAGTTTGCTTGGCGCAACCTTAGCGTTAGTTTAACTACATTTCGGTTCGGCTTATCTTTACAAAAAGCAGTCAGCTCATTACTGATAAATTGGCCGAATTTCTGCTCCACATATTGATCGACATTTGCAAAGCCTTGTGCGGTCACAAACTTGTTCAATACACGTTCGTATTTGCTTTGCTTGAATTTACTGTACGCGAATTTCGGCAGCTCTTGTTGGTCATTGCTAAATGTTTGTTCAAAGAACTCATGGCAGAACTTCAGTATATCCTTGTACGAAGAGTTGCCATTTGTACTATCCGGTGCATTTGTCTCATTTGCCTCGCTCGTCGCTGCCGCACGTTCATTCTCATGTGTTGAACCTTTGCTTGTTGGCCAACTGGCAGTGCCGCCCAAACCGAACGCTCTCGAGCGACACGAGCTGCAAATGTGGCTTGCCAGTTCAGGCAACAGTTTCGGATGCATGAGCGACTTGGGTGTTGAGAGCGATTTTGCATTATTTAACGAGCCCAATGAACTTTGCGCGCGTACAATTGATGACGAGATGGACATGAGACTTTTCGGCTCGGCATCATCAAGATATGCCAGTATGTCTGTATAGTTTTTGCGTTGCAAATAATCTTTGAATTCCATATCGTTCTCAATTTCGGAATAACTATTGGATTCCAAATAATCCTTCACAAGTCTATACTCTAGTGATTCGTCGCAGCTCGAGAGCTCGATTAACTCTTTGAAGATGGTCTTGCGTTCGTCTTTCAAACGTTGCAAGCTGTTGCGCGTCGAGCCAATGCTATCGCTTGCAGCCGTTTCAACAGCAACCACTTCGTCATCCGTTGTGGCGTAGCACTTTTCTTCGATCTCTTGGAAGCTATTGATTATTTTGATAGTCGACTTGCCATTGAGTATGTTGTGGGTTGAGAAATTACACAGATTTGTGCCAAAAATGTAATTACAATCGACAGCGCCGCTGCGCAAGTCGAATTTTGGCCGAAAATCTGTCGGCTTGTAACGAAAGCCGCCGCCGACCTTGTTCAGTTGACCGCTGCCAGCGATCACACTGCCGGATGCACTCGAATCGAAGAGTGAGCCCTGAAATGAGAGCGGCGATTCACAGTTCGTTTCGCGCGGCCCTTGTAAGTTCAGACGCTTTATGGAATCGCTTATCTTCAAATTGAAGCGTCCGACAATATTGCAAGCGGTATTTTGCACCTTTTTTAAGCGAAATGAACCATGCGCGGCCGCGGACGTTTTGCTTTTGGAGGCTTTGCGCAGATCATAGCCACCGTAGCGCATATTTGCATTTAAGTTTATTGTATTAACTTCAACTGAATGTGTTTTTTTTTTAGGTTTTCTTTTTGCCTTCTATTATCTTTTTGTTTTTCACAAACAAAGAGTGCGAACCGTTGAGCACGAGCGTTGAACAACAAATGATTTGGCCAGCCACCCAGCCAGCCAGCCAGTCTAGAATCCGCACTCATTGGTTAGCAGTTATTAGTTGCAGTAACTGCCGTTGGAATTCATTTACAACAATAACAATAACAACAACAACAATAACAGCAATAGTATCTGCTATAATATTTCTTGCGTTTTAAGTTTCTGCTTCTTCCTCTTAATGAGTGTGATGCACTAATTACAAGCGCAGGCATTCAAGCATTGCAAAAACATTCATCATCATTATGACGATCATCTCTTCATTATTCATTCGGTCTTTTTCGTGCCCCCACCGCTTATCATTTTGTTGCTATGGCTATGCATTTTTACCGTTTAGAAGCTTCTTCTTCTTTAGCGCCTTTGGCTCTTTTATTTATGTTTTTACCTTTGCTTTTGTTTTTTTTTTTCTTTTTTAAACATACAGAAGCCAAAGTAGTTCACTGACCAAACGTTCAAGTTAGCAGTCATCCACGAGCTTCTTCATGCTTCGTGCATCTTGCTTATGATCAATGTGCTCTAATTCCATATACCCGTAATTGTTTATTATATCAACTTATGTACCTAATGTTTATTCATTAGTTAATTATAATTTGTTTTGGTTTTTGTTTTTCCGTACTGGCCAATTAAAAACATTTCCAAGCCCGTGGAGGTGACTTACCTTTAGTATTGAGCTCATTTCAGATACGTAGATTCTTTCGGTTTCCAGTAGCTCGCTCAGCACATGTCCACGTTTAAGTCGCCGCGCCTCTGAGTCCTGTAATTTGCAAAAACAATTTATTTATTTATTAAATAAAATAATATGCAATAAAAATAAATAATTCAGCAAATCAAAACAAGTCAAAGACATGCAATTATTTTTATGCCAAGCATGCATAATGATGATCTTTAACACTTGCAACGTTTTTCAAGCTTCATTGCATGCAACGTTTTTTATTTGTTTAAGAAAACACCCACAACTTTTGCATGCAACCGCTTTCGAAATTCAAATCATATATCATCATTATAAATACGGTGTTACGGTTCAATAAGCATTTTCACATAATAATTGCGCATAATTTGTACATCTTGTGGCAAAGCCAATGAAACTGGTTTTTTTAAAACGGCCTTTGAACAAACGATATCGCTTGTCTTTTTTTATTTCAATACATAAAACTCACCTGTTGATTTTGCATATGATCACTGCTGTCTGGACTCGAGCCGGCATCGCCATTCAAAGAAACGCCCGAGTCAACGACACCGTCCATAGATCTGGGTCGTAATTCATGTATAGCATCAGTCTGAAAGACAAAGTCGCAAAGAAAAATATATGAGCAAATAGTATGAGTTTAAATATTTATTAAAATATTAGCGTTCGAATGAACGACGTCATTTGCTGTCCACTGCTGACTTTGAATTGAAATAATTCACAAAGCAGCAAATGCCGTAAAACGGTTGACACACATTTTCTTATTGTCTTAATTTTTTTTTTATTTATTTTTTTCTTTGTTGCTTTTAATGATAAAGTTACAAAAACAAAAACTTTGTTTATTTCAAAAAGTGCCTAATTTTTTTTCTTCTATTCTCCAATGGCAGCTACTTTACTAAGAGCCAAAGACGCATACATACATATGTATGTGTATTTAAAAAGTTGAGATACAAAAAAGCAGAAAAAGAAGTTTATTTATATATGAAAAACGGTTCTTTCTTTGTTATTGCTCTTGGTTCTTTTAAGGCGCCTCACTGCCAAAAGTGTTACCACTTTCGCTGAATGCGTCTAAACACGCATACATATGTGATGTTTGTCTTAGCCAAACTACTCAGAGCACCACACTCATCACTAGGTCTTTATTGTCTGAGAGTTCAACTTCATGCGAACAACTTTCCATGGTGTTAATGCATGTGGTTTCACACAAGTAATTCCAACAACAACAACGCTTTTGTGGTTTTATTGTTCAGCGTGCATGGTTTTTTGTTCGTTTTTTACTCAAATTCCATTTTCTTTGGCATTTTGTTTTAATGTAGCTAAGGTCTAATTACCAGCAAAATGCTACTTGTCGATGGCTTTGTTTGTTCTAGACCAATTGTCGGTTTTAATTACAATTACTGACGCTCTATGAAGACGTGGCGTGTACTATTAGATAATTGCCACTAAAGCTGATTAGCTTGCTGACTTTTGTTGAGGTTGGTTACAGTTTGCCTTTGCGCTTTCTAACTCAGCCAAGTTAAGACAATTGTGCTTCTTTTGTATTCTTAATTTTTCGGCTTTAATTTGTTTTTTGTTTTTAGCACATTTACAATGAAATTAACTTAATTCTTTATCATAATAATTAACAATGTTGTTGCTCAGCGATTCAATATGCTTTTCCATTTCTTTTGCGCGCAAAGTGGGTCAGCACTTTGACACCGTTGTCGGCTTTAAGGGCTATCGGCTTAGGATTGAGGCCACAGAAGCGGTTAGTATGCGTAACCATCATAATAACAATAACGGTTAGCAGCATGCGTGTGTTGGTATATGTATATGTAAGCAACTTAATCATCTCTGTCTTGGCACAAGTTTATTGACTCAACGTAAATTTTCTGTAGATTTATGACAAACTCAGAGATAAAAATTTTTCAAATCTCACACAACTTGTAATAAAAACCTAACAAAAATTGAAATTTTCTGTAAATAATTAAGTTGATTAATTAAAGCGACAAAGAGAAATTTGTGTCTTCTTTTGATTTTACTTTGATTTGGTTATTATTTTTATTTACAAGTCGCAATTCCAGCGCAATTGTCTGTTTTTTATTTAATTTTTTTTTTGCATAATTTTGATATTTTCCATTGAGCGCGACATTCAACACAGCGTGCGTCGCGAGCGATGTCAAGCGTTGCACGCGTCGCCCTTCAGTGTCAAAACCATAAATTAAGACTCAAAACATTGTCACAAAAAAAAAAAGAAAGAAGCGGCCAAAAAAAGGAAGCAAAAAGTATCTGTATTGTTGTGCATTTTTATGTTTGTAATATTTGTCACGCTGACAACTCAATTTGGCCATTAGCCTTTTGACCAGCTGCGTTAATGATAAAATTGGGCAATTCGTTGTTGGTGGCGGGCACGAGTGTTGAGCAATATTGCAATGCTTCGTTGTTGTTATTGTTGCTGCTGTTTTTTGCATTTTAAGAAAATTTCAATTCAACAATTTTATTTTGCAACATAAAAATGTCAAATAAATGAGTGTACAATGAGCGCTTAAGAATTACAACAACTTTGAGCAACAGACACACGCTGGTAGCTTCAGAAATCTTAGCATCATTTTATACATTTACAAGGCACCGTTAAGAAACTCCAACGGCTTGATTAGCATAAAAAGCGAGTTGCCGCGACCTTTCAAGCTAATAAGAATTTTTAACTCATCATTAAATTAAATTTTATCAATAAAGTCACAAAAAATTATATTTATAAATAAACAATACTGAAAACTCGAACGTGCAAGAGAAAGTGAAAGGTAGCGAACAAATAAAGAGTCTAGAAATGTAAATCACTTAGAATTGTAAGCGCACGCAATTTGGGCCGCACGTGAAGACAGACAGACCGATTATCAACGAATTTGAAGACTTAAAAAAAATATAGTTTTACAGATACACAAATTTATGAGTCATTAAAAATTGTGGGCAAAAAAAAAAACAAACAAAAATAATGTATTTGCCATACAAACCTAATGAGCCAACTTTAATGAGTGACATACACAGCAAAAAAAAAAAATAAAGTATCGCCAATCATAAACAGCAGCTAATGTATGAAAATGTATAAAAAGCGACCTAAGCCCGGAACATTATAAATAAAATAAAATAAAACAGAAAAAAAATTGGTTAAATGTAAAAACTCAAACGTGCACCGTTTTTCGACGTGGGCAAACTCACAAAAACTCACAAAAAAATTCACAAAAAAAAAAATGTGTAATTCGTTATGAAACCGCAAAAAATAAATGCTAAACAATTTTTTGTGGTTCGCTATTTTTATTGTTTTTTATTTATTTATTTATTAATGAACTCCGCGCGTTGTTTGCTGCCTGCGCGCCTGAGCTACCTTCACCTTCGCTGAGCGTTTCGTGTTGGCATGTCTGAGAGTCTCTTAGATAATAATTAAATATGCTGCTGCTGCTTTGATTTGTGGCTTATGCGCATGATTTGCTTCAAAATCAAACTACGCTAAGAAGAAGCGCAGAAGAGGCAAAAACAAACATGACGTGCAACGTCATAGAAATCGAAAACACATGTGTGTGTGTAAGTAAAACAACTGTTGCACAAATAAATAATAATAATAATAATAATAATAAAAAGTAAAACAGAGGAAAATAAAGAAAATTATTTTCAAATTAAATTTAGCGCAGAAATAAAATTTTTAAGTTTTTTGAAAAATGTCGGAAAACAAAACAATAAAAATAAATAATAAAAGAAAATAATTAAATGAAAATGTTCCGTGTCATTGGAGCAGGAAATAAGATTATAGGGAAGTTGGGCAAATATTATTATACATACATATATGTATATGTATTTTAATGGACTCATACATATAAATAGTTGATGAGTGCCTTGCATGATAGACTGTTGTGAAATATTGCACTGGTTATGATAAACTTATCTCCTAACAAGTTGACTGATTTTAAGCTATGCATGATGAGTATCCGCTTGTTTACATAATGGCAAACTTGGCCGTTGGTTACATTTGATTGAGTGAATATTGAATAAATTAAATCTCCTACAACATCGGTAATATTTATGTAACAAACAAGAGAATAAATGTCGTTATGCAATATACAAATTAACAAGGCAATTCTAAGCATAAACGATTTGCAAGTTTTACTGCCGTTGGCGAGCTGAGCAAACCAAGCGTTGCATGCAACGTCTTGTTAACGGCAAATGCAAATACATATTACATAAAACGTGACGTGTACGTCAAGAGGTGTGAAATGTATTGGCAGCTGATTGAAGCTTGTGACCGTCTAGTTGGCCAAGTAACGTTCAAGTCAATTGCTGGACAGACATTTGCATGACAATCACATTAAGTGGCAAGACAAAAGTGCCATGAAAGTTGCTTGAGACGAAATATGATTGATGAGGAAGTGAAGGAAGATGCAACTTGGTGCAAGAAGTTGCAACAAAGACTTACTGCACCAGAAAATGTGAGGAAATGTAACACAAATGAAACGGAAATGAAGCGCACGCCACACCCAACGGCGCAACTTCCGCTTCATTAGAGCAACATAATAATTAATAATAAGCATGATTGTTGTCGGTCGGTCGACGGCGCTACTGGTACGCTTCGTGTGTCCTACCTTGCGCAGCAATTTGTTGTTGCGTATTAAAATCTCTTCGGCGCTGCTGTTCCGCAATAGTTGACGCTGACGTCGTTGCAGTTCCTCGGCAGCTGTTGCTGCTGTTGTTGCTGTTGAGTCATGGCGATGCGTGACAATATTGGGCGGCGCATGTTGTTCAACAACCACCGCAAAATCGCCCTCATAGTAGGAGCAATTATCCTCCTCACAACTCGAGAGACTGCAACAGCATTGGTTGTTGTCGCCACCGCCGCCATCAACAGCATTGCCGGCACTGTCGAAGTACGTGTTGTTCCAGAAGACGCCGCTGGCCGCCGCAGCGCTGCAGCACATGGACTCACTGTTGTACGCCGACCGGCAGGTGTGGCAACTAAGCACGCTATTGGCGCCAGTGCTCGACGACGGCGACGCCGGCCTTGCAGCCACAACATGCCCGTAGTACTGTGCGCTTGTTGCTGACTGACAGCAACAATCACGTTCGGACTCGCAGAGTGAACTATTATCCAGACTGCAGCTGCCGCAACCCGATGAGGCTGACGAGGTGGCTGTCGAATTGGACGCAATGGAGACGGCGGAGGAGAGTGCGCTGACTGGCGCGCGTGGCAGTGAAACGCTCGTGCGTGACACAGCGTTGCTCGTGCGCGTGTTGCCATTCACGAATATTTTCACCGAGTTGTTGTTGTTGGCCTGTATGGCTTTGCGACTGTCCTTAGCCATGGCAATGCCAGCGCGTGGCAGCATCAATGAGTCTGTCTCCATGTGCTCGTCATCTGCCAGGTCTGGCGGACAGCGTTCCTGCACCCACGTATCATCGATCTTGATTGTTGTCTTCGACGTGCGTTGCTGTTGTTGTTGCTGCTGTTGCTGCTGCTGGAGATTGTTGCGCTTGCGTTGGTCGTTGTACTTGAGCTCGTTCTCAATGTTGCACTGCTTCGACTTGACATTGCTGTTGCTCATGGCCGCTGTCAGCAATTCATCGGTCGTCGGCTTTGTTAAGCTCTTCTTGGCAAAGTTCTGCACGTCATTTGGATCGAAGCGTTGCGTTTGCGTTGACTCGTACGCTTTGTGCGTTGCCGGCGCCATCGGCGATAGTTTCATTTTGCTGTACGGCGACGTGGTTGTTGCTGCCTCACATTTGAGTATTTTCACGCAATCGGCGCAATTCTCAAAGTTCTTTAAATTCGTACGTTTCGTTTGTTGATCCTTCGTGCACTCCTGCGTCGTTGAGGAGACGCCCGAATCGGAGCAACTTTCCAGCGACAAGCGCTTCAGTTTGTCCAGCTCGTCGGCAGCTTTCATTGCCTTTTGCTGCTGCTGCTGCTGTTGTTGCTGCTGCTGTTGTTGTTGTTGCTGCTGTTCATGTTGTTGCACGGACATGGGACAATTCTCGAAGTGGCAGTTTTTGTAGCCACATGTGCGCCGCGCTGCAACACTTTGACGTTGTGCCTCGATACTTTGCGTCGTTGGTGTTGCCGTTGTTGTTGCTGCTGTTGTTGTTGTTGTTGGCGTGCTCTCTTGTGTTGTCAGTTGGTTGATTATCAGCAACGGTTGCCGTTTCTTGCGTATGTGCACACGCTCCAACTTGACTTTCTGGTAGCTTGTTGCGCTCGTACGCGGCGCATGCGAATGCGGTTTTTCGGGCGCTTCAAGTTTGGCCGCCGCCATCGATTTGGGCGCTTGGCTCACTTCGCCGCCGCCGCTGGTGTGTTGAAACATCCATTTGGGCGGCGTTGCCTGTTGTTGTTGCTGTTGTTCGTATTGTGTTTGCGCGACGTCTTGCTGGAACAGTTGCTTCACGCGGCGCTGCAACTGTTCGTTCGCCTCCGTGTACAGCATGGCCGAACTGGTCGAGCTGCGATTACCATAGTCCGCCGTTGCCGCCGCCTGTATGGGCTTCGGTATGCGCGACAGGTTCATCGCTTGACTGCCGACGCGCTTCGCTTGCATTTTGGGCGTCTGCGCGGCAGAGGAAGCGCCGCTGCTTACGGCCGTGCACATGCATTCGCAGCAGTCGCTTGTTGCGCCAGCGTGCGGCGAGTAGCCGCGATTGCGCGTGTTCGGCTCCTTTTTCGGCATGGGCGCGCCGGGCGCCAAACGCTTGGGCTGTGGCGGCGTCTGTTGCACCGGTGGCGCATTCATTTGTAGCCGATGGTCGCATTCGCTGCTCTCGATGCGTGCAATGCGATCGGCGCGTGATTGTATGCCCGCGCGTGCCATGTCACGGCGTATGTCGCGTGTCGAGCACTTGGCGCGATAATTCCAACTGTTGGACTTCTCACAGCCGGGCGTCACGGTGCTTGCGTCGGTCTGGCTGGCCGTATCCGAGTCGGAGCCGGAACCGGAGCAAGTTGAATTGCAGCACGAGTGCGTGCAGTCGGAATCCTCAAGCGGCGTTGGCTGCAACACGAATTTCGGCAGCGTTGTTGTTGTTGTGCGCTTCGCATGCTGTTGCAACAGCTGCCAGGACTCGATCGTTGGCGGCGGCGGCGGCAGTGCGGGCAACGGTTTGCGTGCGCTGTTCGGCGATAAGCCGTTAGCATGGCCAATGTCACTGCCGCTTATATTTATGGCCACTTTGTTAACGTTCGTGGCCAGTGCCGTTGTGCGCTTATAGTTGCCGAAGCGTGCTTGCTTATTGAGACGCGCCTGTTGTTGCTGTGCTGCATCGCTTGGCTTATGCATAATTGCCTCCTTGCACTGGTGCACGTAGTTCACCTTCAGCAGCTCCATTTTCGGTATGTCCGTACTGGACATGCGCGAATCGATGGTGCTGTCCATGTTGTGTCGCTCACTTTGTTGCACTTTGCCAAACGGCATTTTTGTTTTTGTTTTCTTTATTTTTATAAGCGTTGCACAAAACTCTTTAACAAATTTTCTAATTCACACAAAAACTTATCAAAAGTTAGCACATACATACACATATGTACATATAAATTGTTGTTAACAATAATTGCAACATTTAATATTTAACACGCCGCAATGCTGCAACGCTGCGCATTGCTTTGTATTCGCATGATTGGTCCACATTATTTCATATAACGTTTTATCTTTTATTTATATATGTATCTATTTATACACATACATATATTTCTTTACTTCATTCAAATCGCATGCAAAAGCATAGCAACAAAACTAATAAGCACGAAAGAAACACACACACACACACAAAAGAAAAAATGCACAGTGCGTATGCGTGCTACGGTCAAAGACGCACAGTGGCGTTCAAAAAGTTGTTACAACTTGTTGCGTTTTTTTTTGTATTTTTGTTGTTTATTTCTTTTTTATTAGCTTATTTATCTCCGTTATCGAAATCCTCATACTCAATGGTGCCGCACAGTCCACAAAGTTACATTCACTTTGTTCGTTTTCGTTTTTAACTTTTTTTTTTGCTTTGCTTTTCTTTTATTTATTCATTTCATTTTGTTAGTTGGATTTATGATTTTCGATTTTATTGATCAATAAGCAATTGTTAAAATTTTGCTCGATTATGTAAATCGATTTGTATTCAAATCGATCGCTTTTTCAAACTGTTTTGTCACTGTGTGTCAACACTTTAATGATCACTCGTTGTGCACATTTGTTGCCGTTAAACTAGCACCGACTTGTTCGGAAGCGCGTCGCGTTGTGCACACGTCAAAAGTTCGGCTTGAACTGTTCGCTGTTAGCGGCACAAGAAGCAACGAACGCGACTTCCAACTAGAGGTGGGCTTACACAGGCCCGGAGCGGGCCCGGGCCTTAAAATCAAGATTCGTGCAGGCTTCGTGCGGGCCCGGGCCTTAGCAAAAAAGCCCGGCCCGTAAAAGCCCGAAATAAGCCCGTAAAAGCCCGAAAACAATTTTGATTTGTTCGCGCTATTTTTCTATATGCTCGAATTATAACCACCATTTATAGCATTTTAATTGTTTATCAATACTACTATCGATTTGGTTATACATATTTTACTTGTTTGCACACCACTAATCTAAAATTGGCTTCCTATTGTGAAATTGATAAAACCTTGAAATATAAAATATGTCGCGACTTAACAGTAAGCTCTCAAAAACACTGAAACAGCAAGTTAAAACACGCTGGAACTCTACATTTTTTATGCTTTTGAGTGTATTCGATGTAAAAGAGGAAATAAAAACTCTTTTACTTAAAAAAGATGAGCTACAGCGAATTAGTAATTTAGATTTTTCATTACTTGAAAACAT
Organism: Phortica magna; assembly: GCA_037044515.1. Lineage (NCBI taxonomy): Eukaryota > Metazoa > Arthropoda > Insecta > Diptera > Drosophilidae > Phortica > Phortica magna. Next base: position 17,153 of record JBAMBP010002283.1, read on the forward strand.
TTTATGCTTCTTAAAACCTTTTAAGGACTGCTCTGAAGCACTTAGCTCTGACAAGGAACCAACAATGCAAATATTTGCATTGTGGTCAGAAAAATTATGTAAACTTTGCAGAACTAGCACACTTGATTCCCAAATAATAACTGAGTTTAAAACAATGACCCAAATTGCATGTCTTTTAAATTTCCTTATATATGTAAATAAATTTCATGCGGGCCGGGCCGGGCCCGGGCCTTGGTAAAAAGTTTCGTGTTTGGACGCACCGGGCCTCTCAAAAAAGAGTTCGTTTTCGTGCGGGCCCGGGCCTCAAAATACAGGCCCGCGCCAACCTCTACTTCCAACTGCTGGCACATGTTGCGTCGCAACGCGTTCGAACTGAACGTGTTGGCTTCGCTTCAAGTGTGCGAGCAGCTTCTGTTGGCTGTTGGCTGTCGTTGGTTTTGTGTTTGGACTCAACTTTTTTTAACTCCAAACGATTTAATCGCATTTTAAGTTTTATCAACTTCTAACATTCTTGAACCCAAAGCGCTTTTTACGTTTGCAGCGCTTGTTCAATTAAAATGCACTGATTGGTTTGTTCCGATAAATTCTTGTAAGCCTAACGTTTTTCATGGGAAAAGAAAAAGGGTTGCTTATTTTAATAAATTCTTATGTCTCTATCATGTCAACGTTTATCAGCTTAAGTAGCGAAAAATATCTTTGCTTTTCGTTTTTTTCTGGGTTTTTCACATTTGCTTTTAAACATGCGTTTCCTGTAAGCCAAAACAAAAACTACAAACAATTCCTTTTTGAGCCAGAGTCAAGGCTAATTTTAGCCAACATAGCCTTAAAAAAACGCCGCAAACTTGCGTGCGTTAATGACATTGATTAACTTTAAAAGGCAAAGACATATTTATGACATTTGTATGTAAAGGCAGGCAATCTGCAAACAATTCATTGGAATTGGCAACTTGTGCCAAAAAAGCACACACACACACACACACACACACACATAATAATATTCAAACATTTGACTAAAGCAACGAAAGTGAAACGTGTCTTAGTTACATATTTCAATAAATAAATGTAAGCGACAAAAAAATTAAAGTTGAATTCACGCTGAACTAATGCAATTAAAAACAGACTTGACTGCTTTCAACATACGCCGACAGCTGCACACACTTGCAGCATTTCAAGCGTAATCCGTCAGCCCGAGCGCCGAGCTGCTCAGCTTTAGTTGAAAGGTAAAATTTATCATTTCATCAAAAAAGAAAAAACAACAACAAAAATTATAATACTTAAATAAAAAATTAAAACGCATCGCAACTAATGCTGCATGCAACGCTGAGATCAAGTCACACACAGATACACGTACGCACGTGAGCTCAAGTGCGCTTTGACTTTCTTCAAATGAGCTTCAAATGAAATAAATGCGCCGTGGCAACAACTTCAATTTATTCTATCGCGTAACGAAAATACAAAACTATAAAAGTATAAAATAAAAATTAAAATGAAAATGAAAATATAATTAATTTTCCTTTCGTTTGGTTTAAAACTCTTTGGCATTTGGCATTTGATGTTGCGGTTGTGTGTAAAGTTGCGCCGTCAGTGCGACTTACACTGAGCTGCAATCGAAAATGAAAGTTGCTGCAGCTGTGACAAAGCATGTTAGCAATGTAAAGATGATTTCAAAATAATTGTATTTACATACACATATATATGTAATATATTCCATACGCACACATAGCTAGTTTCATGAAAAACATTATGCGTATTAACAAATGACCTCAGTTTACAGTGTGGGCAGCGCCCAACATTATAAATAATTGCGTGCGTTTTCGTACAAAAAAAGATGTTTCCGTGAAGCCTCAAAAAAGTGCTTGATTATAATTAAGTTTATATTTTTTTATCTACTTGACATTGAGATATATTTTGAGAACGCGAGCTTTTGTCCCACAGACACATTGAACAAATTAAGAAAAACAAACGAACGAACAACAAAACAAAATTAAAATAATAATAACAAAAATCATAATGAATTTAATTCTAAATGATTACAGCATTGACAATTTAGCAAAATCAACAAAAAAAAAACTGAGCAATTTTATTATAAATAACAATAATTCGACGCAAAAATGCTGATGGACATGTGTACTTTTGGTACAATGATCTCTTGCGCTACTTATAAAAAATAAAATAATAATAGTAAAAACTTGTTGTTTTTGTAAAGTTTGCACAAAAAATAGCGAAAAAAAAAATGTAAAATCGTTGAAAAGATATTTTTTCGATGCGCAAAACTTCCGTAAAATAATCGTTAAAGGTTTAAGCTCTTTCAGGTAATAATAGAAACATTTTTTCCATTTTATTTACTTACTTTTTTTGTTCAGTCGCGCCAACAAAGTGAAATTATGTTTAAATATGTACAATTAAAATAATTAAAAAATAAAAGTCGATTTTATTATTTTTTTTTTTATTTTGCTTAAAGATGCGCATCAGCGTTTTATTGTTGCCAAACGTAGCTGCTTTTTTTCCTTTTCTTGTTGGCTCTTTCTGTCTTTCCCCAACTACTTGGTCTGCCTTTAAAGCGACTTTCGTCGACCGCCCATTGTCAAATTACACATGTTCGGACTTGTGGATTACGCACAACATGCAATTTTTTGTTTCAATTTCATAGAAAGTTTCAAGTTTGTTCCCGCCAAAATAAAAACAAATAAATCGAATTCGAAGAAACACTTCGTCAGTCAATGTAAAAACCCTTAACGCTTCATTGCTTCATTTTTATACACATGCCAAATGTTGCAGCAGCAAAGCTTTTTTCTAAAACATTTTACTTTGCTCCTCCTTTTTGTACTCTTTAAGTTTCTTGTTGGAAATCAATTAAAATTTCTTTTTTCACATTTTGTTTCCGTTTTTGTTTTCTTATCTGTTTTATTTTTGCTTTCGTCTTCGACAAATGCTTTAGTTTCTTCTTCTGTTTGAGTATCTTTGAGTTGAGAGATATTATCCAAGCTTAAGTCCAAAATACCATAATTAAGTTTAATTAATTTTCTGCGCGTGTGATTTTAAAACAGCATTTTTCAGCGCTTTAAACTTGAAAATAGTTCCTCACTTGAAAACGAAATTAATTTCATAATTCTCAACTCTTTCCCACAATTTTTTGTTTTGTTTTTCTCGATTTTACCGTCAGCTCATTTTGCTCTCAATTATAACGATTAGTTCAGTCTTAGTCTAAGTATTAAAGAAAATGTTAATTTTAGGCCCAAAATTGATGTGTTAATTTGGTGAAACTTTCGCACATGTGAAATTTACTTACATTATAAATTATCCGTATTCATAATTATTTTCAATCCAATAAAGACTCTTTAGTTTTAACATAATTGCAAAAAGTTCTTACATTTAGTTGAAGATGATTTTATTTAAGTAAAAAACGATTCCTCGAATTTTTCAACAACAAAAAATACAACAGCATTTTGTAATTAATATTTTATTTGTTATATCGTGAATATTTGAAGTGACAAAGAGTTTGTCCTTCTTAAAAGCATTTGTCGTTATCAAACAATTTTTTTAATATCTTTTTAAAAAAAAAAAATATTTATATTTAATTAAAAACAGATGAACAAACAAAAAACGAGAAAGGGAGCTATTTTCGGCTTTGTCGAAACTTATATACGTTGCAAACATAATTTTTGACTGAGGTATATAGTTGCTATAGTGGTTCAATCGAAATAACTCTGAGATAGACAATGCCTCGACATATCTGAAGAACTTCTGCATTAAAATTAGGTTTAAAACTCTAGGAGGAGTGTGCACTGAAACAGATAGACAGACGGATATATGAACTAGTCTCGTCGTGCTGATCAAGAATATATGTATATATACTTTATATAGTCGGAGATGTCACCTTCTCAGCGTTGCAAACTTCAAGACAAAGTTAGTATGCTCTTTTTAGCAAGAGTATAAAAAAGTCCAACTTACACGCCAACAACAATTAACGGTTAAATATGCCTTAAGGTCATTTTGGCCGTTTCTTTTCTTTCTTTGCTGATCAAAAATGAGTTAAATAATGAACAACAAATGGAGTGAAATTTTTCGCTAAACGTAACATTTTGTCTTCTTTTGTATTTACACTTAATTTTGCATATTTTCACATCTCTTCTTTTATTGTACTTCTGTTTTGTTTTTCGTTGATAAAATTTCTTCGAAAGTTTTTGTCAAATTATTATATGGTTTAAAATTGTTTATTTGATTTTAACAATTCAAAGCAATTAAAGTGAATTACCAAATTTGTTTGCAAACAATAAAGAATGACTCAATTGGTCGCTAATGACTGCACAAACAAAATGCAATTTTATTGGGCAATAACAAATTTTTGGTGTACTCAGAATATGATAAAAATGTCAGCAAAATAAGCACAAACCCAAATTCAGTACAGCAGTTGCATAGTTTAGTCGTATCTAAGAGAAACATGAATCCGAATTTATCGCATATTTATTGGTCGCGTGTTATAAGTTTTATAAGTAATAAAGTATCTTTAAGAAAACAACATATAAAAATAATTATAAATGTTGTGTTGTTCTTGATTTCAGTACAAACTTATATGCATGACTCAACAGTTTGTGTGCTCTGGCCAGCTGAGGGGCAATTTGAGTGGCAGAGTGGCTTGGAAACTGAACATTACACACCATTGATCATAATTGACATGCAGCATCTGAAGGCATCTTTCGACTCAAATGCTTTTGATTTTGACTCAAAGGCAAAACAATTGCAAGAGCGTGAGTTATACTTTGATGATCTAATGCTCAAACTGGCCGTTGCAATAGAAGAGACGCATTGTGAGGTGAGCATTTAGTTAATGAACTCAAGCATAAGCAGTGACAAATACTTTTCTTTATTAGAATTTCATAGTTTTTGGCTCAGCCATACCAAAGTTTGCGGCAGCTTTCACGCATGCCAGCATGCTTTCGATTTGGCGACCCATGAGCAGCAAATTTGTGTTTGCCTATTATGCAAACGAAGCGCAAGAAGATTACTTCAATGATAATCTATTTGAAGGTATGTATTTACATATGTGTAAGAAAAGGCAAGAACAACTTTTAACGCATAATTGCTGGCAGACCAACCGCATATGCTGTTTGTTGAAAGTATCTATGAGAATGCAACGTTTTTCGATTTGAAAACGAATAAGTATGTTGGACCGCGTGCTGAGCACCCTGAGCAAAGGTATCTGCTGGATGGTTTCGATGCGGTGAACAGCGTTTTCATTGCTGGCAATGAACTTTTTCCTGATAAAACAAGTAATTTACAGGGACGTGAACTGACGATTGCTACCTTTGATTATAGGCCGTATGCTATTATAAAATATGTGCGTATGTCTATCGGTGTGAGTGTGTTTTGTTGTTCTTCATTTTATTGCTAACAAAAATGTTAAATTAGAATCAGAGGCCAAATGCACGCGACGTAGGCGCGTCTGAGCCAGACTTATCAGCAGTCTATATCGATGGCACGGAAATACGCGTTGTCATGTATTTCTGTGCCCAGTACAACTGCACTGTGCAGATAGATACGTGTAAGCATGCATGCAATAGCGAACTAGCTTAACAACATAGTGCATTCAATTTGTATACAACGCAGCTGATGGCGATGACTGGGGCACAATTTATACGAATATGACGGGCGACGGCGCCATGGGCATGATTGTCAAACATAAGGCAGACGTTTGCATTGGCGCTATGTACTCTTGGTAAGCCTTTGTTGTCTGATTTCTTGTTTTTTTTTTTTGGTTAGCATGCAAGTAATTATAACGGAGGCTTATAGGCATCATGCATATATCTTCTTGGACATGTCCATGTATCTGGTACGCACAGGCGTTACTTGTTTAGTGCCCGCGCCGAGGTAAGTTTATCGTCCGTCGGTCATTGCTATTTGCAATCATATACATTTGCTCTTAGGCCACAGGCAAGTTGGTTTCTGCCAGTGCAACCCTTTCAAGGCACGCTCTGGGCTGCTGTGGTCGCTTGTTTATGCATTGAATCCATTGGCCTGATGGTGGCCTACATGAGCGAGAATTACTTGTACGGCAAAGGCTCGCACTCGTGGCTATCGAGTGCCGGTTTCAGTTGCGTCACGACATTTAAACTGTTAATTTCACAAGCGGGGAATAGCAACGCTGGCTCCACTACGGTGCGTGTGTTGCTCTTTGCCTGTTTTCTAAATGATCTCATCATATCGAGTATATATGGCGGCGGCTTGGCGAGCATACTTACGATACCAAGGTGGGCTTATTTCAAGTGGCAAACAAAGTTTCTTTTTTTTTAATTGAAATGCAAAATTTACGCGTCTTTAGACTAGAGGAAGCCGCGGACACTGTGCAACGCTTGAGATCGCACAAGCTGCAATGGGCAGCCAATTCAGAGGCTTGGGTTTCAGCTATCAGAGGCTCTGATGAGGTGAGTTTGGTGTGCTTTTTGTAGTTATTGTTTTGATTAAACGCGCTTCGCAGCCTTTTGTGCATGATCTATTGAACAATTTTCACATTTACAATGACGATGAACTTTCCAAACTCGCCAAAACAACACACATGGGTTTTACAGTTGAACGTTTGCCTTTTGGTTGGTCAAAGTTATCTATCATATTATTTTGTTTGGGTTTAATAAAACTTGAAATCTTCGTAGGCCATTATGCCATTGGCGATTATCTGACATCGGATGTGATTGACAACATGAAAATCATGCATGATGATCTTTACTTTCAATACACGGTCGCATTCGTGCCACGCCTTTGGCCGCTGCTGAGCAACTTTAATCAACTCGTCTACTCCTTGCACTCATCCGGCTTCGCAAAATTCTTAGAGTTTGGCGTGGTCGGCGATAATCTAAATTTACATATACAACGTCAGGTCGAAAGCACGTTGACAACCAATTGGGAAGAACTTGGTCCAACAAAACTGAACATAACAAACTTTGTGGGCATTTTACTGGTCTGGATTTTAGGCATTTTTATAGCGATAACAATTTTTATTGGCGAACTTTTAATGTGCAGAATCGGAAGAAAGATCAAAACAACAATTAAAAGTGATGAGTAAAAAATGTTAACTAGAACATAAATATGATGAAATATGTAAGCCAACTTTAACCTAATCCCAATTAAAAATTACATATTATCACAATTAGTATTGCGTAGCATGTGCTGAAAAATCTCGTTAAAAATGGCAATAAAACCACACAATTGTACAAAATTTCACTTCGTTGCAAAATATACAAAAAAAGAAAAAAATAACGAAAAACAAAAATTATAACAGATCTTGTGCGGTTGATAAAACCGTAAAGAAATTATAATTTTATGACCTTTTCACTACACACGGTCAGCTGGCTAAGCAAATGTCAACATGCCTCATCGGTGGTCGAAAGAGATCACGTCTACGCGGAAGTAATGAGAAAGTTCATGTGCGTTCTCATTGTGCGTTGATTTATGGCTGATGCGCGTAGTAATTTCGCCAAAACAAAAACAGAAAGAAAAAACCAGTAAGGGAGCTATTTTCGGCTATGCCGAAACTTATATACTCTTGCAAACGTTTTCACAATTATTCTTATTAGGAGATCCTTTTTTAATTTTCCAATAAGAATCATATACGTAGCCACGCCCATTTTCTAATTTGTCTTAAAGGAGGCAATGTAGTCAAACTTCACAACATTTTTCAATCTAAGCTAAAATTTCTTACTATGAATGCAGATCATTCTCTTGCGGCATTCAAATTGTATCATGTACCAATTTTTGTACCATTTTTGGTACAAATTTATCATTTTTGGTACAAAATGTACCAGTTTTGTACAAAATGTACCAGATCTGGTACAAATGTACCATTTTTGGTACAAATTTACCATTTTGTAGCAAATTTACCAGTTTTGGTACAAATGTACCAGTTTTGTACCAAATGTACCATTTTTGGTACAAATGTACCCTTTGTGGTATAAATGTACCAAATGTACCATTTTATACCAAATGTACCATTTTTGGTACAAATGTACCATTTTTGGTACAAATGTACCAGCTTTGTACCAAATGTACCATTTTTGGTACAAGTGTACCAAATGTACCAGTTTTGTACCAAATGTACCAGTTTTGTACCAAATGTACCATTTTTGGTACAAATGTACCATTTTTGGTACAAATGTACCATTTTTGGTATAAATGTACCATTTTTGTACCAAATGTACCATTTTGTACCAAATGTACCATTTTGTAACAAATGTACCACTTTTGGTACAAATGTACCAGTTTTGTACCAAATGTACCATTTTGTAACAAATGTACCATTTTTGGTACAAATGTACCAGTTTGGTACCAAATGTACCATTTTTGGTACAAATGTACCAGTTTTGGTACAAATTAAAATGTACCATGTACAGTTCTGGTACAAATGTACCAGTTCTAGTACAAATGTACCAGTTTTGGTTCAATTGTACCAGTTTTGGTCAAATTGCACCAGATTATACCATTGTTGGTTAATTTGAGCCATTTTTGTTCACATTGTACCAAAATTGTATAATTTTTGGTCAAATCGTACCATTTTTGGTACCAGAAGAACTTTTTAGGCACGTGCAAAATAGTTTTTAGTTTTTGTGCAAAATATTAAGTCGATAACTCCAAAAACACGCGGTTTTTTAAACAAAAACATCATTTTTGAACGATCGTTCCTATGGGCGCTATATGCTCTAGTCATCCGATCAAACTGATTTTTACATACCAAATACCTGCAAAGAGAAGAAAATTTTCTGCTGGAAATCGCATTGAAACAGACGGACAGACGGACATCGCTATTTGAACTTGTCTCGTCGTGCTGATCAAGAATATATATACTTTATATAGTCGGAGATGTCTCCTTCTCTGCGTTGCAAACTTCATGACAAAGTTAATATATTCTTTTTGCAAGAGTACGATATAACAACTCAACGCAATTAACATTTCTATGCTGGTTACGCATGCGCGCAGAATCAATGAAACTCTTGAACTGAGCTAAGCTGAGCTGAGATATTTGAATACAATATGAAGTGTTAAAATGATAGAAACATTGCAAGTGCAGTGAACTTAGTTTTGTTTCGGCTTATATACAATACATACACACATACATATGTATCTATGAAAGTGGCATCTTTGTATTTTTCACTTTCAGCTTTTATTGTACGTCACTCACTCATTCACTTAGGCACACATGCGTCTATTGCTCACTACGCATGCCGCTTAATCACTCAGAAGTCACTTTCTTGCTAACGGCCATTTTATCACGGCATTCACTACTGGGTCACGGCCATTTTTATAGACAAAACGAATATTCGCTCCAACGATTATACCATACGGGCAGTCTTTGTTGGTGAAAATCTTCACTACTTCTTCTACTTCACTAAAGTCAGACGTGAGCGCCAAAAACAATTGAACATTTGCTAGTTGATTGAAAGGTTAATTGTTGCGTTTTTTTGTATGTTTGAAGCTTTTAGTTTTTCTTTGTTTTTTGGCTTGTTGCCTCTTTTCCATTAGCACATTTTGTATAAAGTTTGTTGTATTGAAAGCAACGAAAGTGAAACCAGTCACTTTGTTTCTTATATTTTGCATTAAAGTGAACAACAACAACAACAAAATTTGCCATTTACACAACTCGAACTTGTGCCATTGAAATTATTTGGGTCAATGTATTTATGGGCGCATGTCAATGGGGAAAAAAAACACACACACATTATTTAAACTTTATAAAAGAAAATGCAAAAGTTGAATGCGCTGACACAATGCAAAATGACATTCAACACTTCATTGAGACAAATAATAAAGTATCACATGTCATGTGTATTTATTGTAAAAAAGAAATATTTATGGCGCAGAAACAACGTTGCCCATATTTTTTATTTTAACACAACAAAAAGAAAATATAAACAAAAAAATTAAAAATACAATTTTAGTCATGCCTTTTATTCATATTTACATGTACTTATGCACTCACATATACATATATGTAAATGCAATGCAGACCAGCATAACAAAAGCGCATTGGGCTTATCACAAGTTCAAGACGCAGCCATTGTCTCAAGCCGCTCAAGCTCAGCAATTACCGCTGAGAAAAACTTGGAAAATTGTGCTGGTGTATCTTAAAACTGAAAGTGAGTGAGTCAAACTAAGACCACGCATTTGTAGATACATTTTCTTTTTCGTTGTTTTTCGTGGTTGGTTGTTTGCTGTTTTCGGCACGTTGGCATTTCTTGTCAAACGACAGAAGACAATAATTATAAAATGTTTGCTGAATTTTACGTGCAACGATTTGACAATGCGCTGCAACCAACATACAATAAAGTGGCACTCATATTTATTAATATCGTATTATTGCTCAGCAATGCGCGTGAAAGTCTGCAATTTGTTATACCAACAATAAGACCGACAATTAATTATTTGATTAACATATATTAATAAATATATGCATGTGTTAGTCATGCATGTTGTTGTACGTGTAAGTTGTCATTGAAGAAGGCATTGATTGAAGTAAATTTTTCTTCATTAAGACTTGCACTTTCATTTTCCATACATTTTGGGCGCATTTATTGAAAGATAACGAAATTTTTGTTTTTATAAACAAAACACGTATTTTTACGAAAATAAATTAACATTGCATATTTTGTAAGTTTGTTTGATGAAATTTTTATGAAGCTATAATTGTAAATTCTTCAAATATTATTTACAGCGTAAAAATGCTTTTAATGCCAACATTTTATTGCACAGTAATTAAGTCAAATCTATCTTTGAGATATATGTCATTAGTAACACTATTTTTTGCGCTGGCATAATGTATCTTATGTCTTAATGACATAAATATGATCACACTACCAATATGATATCCATAAGTAATCCAGACTACAACGTTGTCAAACTGTCGGCACTAAGTTGGACAAAGGGTTTTGTGTTTTTTTTTTTTCCATTGATGTTTTCACTTGCGAAACTATGCAAAGTGTCTTAGTTGGTCATAAAATGTAACATCAATCGACACAAACATCAATCAGCGCTGAAACTATGACAATAGCAGTTGTTGAAAAGAAGTATCTCAAAACAAATAACAACAACAACAACAACAATAATAATGCAGCAACACTTGTCGCGGTTATAAATTTGCCAAAAGAAGTGGCAAAAAATACTGCGGGAATAATTGCAAGACAAGCGTTGTGTTGCTTGTTGAATGCAACGCCAACATAAAAGCGAATCTGTGTGAGTGTGGCATACAAAATGTCGCAGCGCAGATCTTTCTTTCATGCAGCAGCAAAAAAAAATCGCTACTGCGGGTAATTATGCGTCTTGGCTGTGGGCGAAAGTAACTTCAAAGCAAACTGGGCTAAATGAAGAAACCACACAGACACACACACACACACATGCACATACACTCAAACAGGAAACAACACAAAGGCAAACAATGCCAATTCATGTATTACAAAGGCAACAAAAGCCCTTGAACACAAATTAAAAGCAAATTCAAAATCAAACTTTCAATGAAAAGTTGCGATTTATGTATGTACAAATGTATCTTACATATGATAAGCAAAAATGCACAAGGCATTAATTTCTCACTTTGCTGCACAAATTGCACAAGTCAAAGTAACTGTTCAAAGCAATTGTTAATGTATGCGCTTTAATTTGCTTGCTTTGCTGCTTATTCAATAATTTTCTCTTTAAACATGCCACTTTCAATCGGTTGGCAAATCAATGCAAAATTGTTGCAAATTCTTTTCCTGATATTAACATGCGGAAATGTTGTTGTTGTTGCAGTTTAATTTTTGCAAATCATTTGTTCGTTTATTCGTTCTACCGCAACGTGTGGCACAATGAGAACCGTTGCGGTCTTGACTTGGTTTTCTACGTGTTCATGCTCATGCTACGTTTCAACGTGTTGCCACAGGGAGGAAGATGATGTATATATTGCGTAGCTAATTTGTCAACGATCAGAAAGTGACCACCACTTTGTATTTGATAGCCGACATAACTGTCGTAAGCATTTTGCATTTGCTTACATTGTGTAAGCTCTTCACTTCTTTGTCAGGTCTTTTTTTTTAATACCCTGCACATACAGTGGGTCAGGGTATATTATGTTCGCTTAAGAGCAAAGAGAGATGAGATGAAAAGAGAAATCGATTGAGTCCTGTCCGTCCGTCCGTTCGTATTCACCAGTGGCTCACGGAAACTATAAGAGCTAGTGACTTGAAATTCGGACGGTAGCTGGTGGCAACATATCAAGTTTAGATACATTCGTGATTCCGTCCCGCCTAGTCTATACCACTTTTTTAAAAGGTTATATATAGACAGACTTAATTGGTAGACTCAGTGTGCCCCACAAAATGACGTACCTCAATTTTTGTATTGGTTTTCTCAAAATTGCTATATCTCTTAAACTATATACATGAAACTCCAATTTTTTCAGAAATCCCCCTTTTTTTAACGATTTTCTTTACATGTTGAACACTATTTTAATGTGCGAAGTCAGATAACTATTTTTTTTAGATTTAGGGCGTGGTAACGCCTACCGTCTCTGCAGTGTACAATTATGTCGAGTATACTCAACTATACCGCCCTTAATAGTATTTTTTTCATTTTTTTCGGCGATTTTTATTGAATATTTTTTTGAAGTTTTCTTTTGTTTTTGCAAACTTGTTTGTCGTATTTATGAAAAGTGCTTAAAACACAGCCAGTTTGGTTGCGTCATCGTGTAATAATTGTAGACACAAAAATGTGTAAATGTTTAATTGGTCTACTCATTAAGACAAAATGACAGTCGACTGCACACCTTTAATTTAATTACAGTTGCTCTTAGTAACAATTGCGTTATGTATAACTTTAGCTTGGTGACCGGAAAAATGGAATTACATCATGATAGACATGAATGGTAATGGCAACAGCAACATCTGTTCTTTGGCAGATACCTTTCTGCTGCCGCTTTCTATGAGCAAACATCAACGCATTCTACAAACAACAAAGTTCAACAAGTAGAAAAAAGAAACAACAAATTTTTGATGGATATAACAGTGCATTTCTTTGATAATAAATCTTTTACAATTAGTCAAAGAAAAAAAGTGAAATTTATTTAATTCCTTTTTTATGCATAAAATCAACTTTGCTTAACAAATGTTTGGCTTGTTTTTGTTTTGTTTTTTTTTGCCGTTGATGTTGTTTACGCTGAAGTTTATTTACAACAAAATTCAAACAAACGAAACTGAAATAAGCCCGAAAAAAGAAGCTAAACCGAAAACAATTGGCGACATTCGCCGTTGCGGTGGAAAAAGTTGGGTTTGATGAAGCCAAAGAAATGCGCGATAAAGAATCGTGTGAAATTCGCATAATGAACTTGAAATTTGTAAAGAAAATTAGAAAAAAAAAACGACGAAAACGAATGAGAAATAATACAGAAGAAGATGTTGCAGCAAAGGGTAAAACAAACTGTGTTGTTTCTCATTAATCTTCAATCTGAAATTTTCTTCTTTTTAAAACTTTAAATTCAATGCCGCTCAAAAAGAAATCCAATACACTTTCAGTCAGCCAGTGAACGACACCGATTAGTAGGCTTGGCCCAACGCTCATTTGGGTCATAAAACGTTGACATAAGCCACAAAAGTGCACTCGCAGCGTTGCACTTAAGTGAAAGAGGTCGAAACGTTTAGCCACACAACGTCGTTTGCCATGTGCCTACCATACACAACCTGACCATTAAGTGTCTAAGCGCTTTTGATGAGTCAACGCAAGGGTTCACTTACCTTGTTCAGCTTACGCCTGAGTAAATGCGGCGCGCCGCCCGGTGGTTGCAGTGGCACGGCTGGCTCCGGCGTGACTTGTTGCACGGGTCGCGGTGGTTTCAAAGCCAGTTTCTTGAGGCTTGCAATACGTTTGTCACACATAAGTGAGACATCGTCTATTCTTTGCAGTACCTGAAAGTGAAAAATTAAACAAAAATTGAGAAATGACAAAATTAAATGTGTGAAGAAGGCGAATTAGTGAAGAAGGTAAATATAATATTGGCTAAATTTAAGAAGCATGCCAAACATGTTTTCTCGATATACATTTGAATATTTAGGCACATAAATTCCGGTTTTCTTCTTTATTTGTTTGGGTTCTATGATTCAATTACAATAAAATAGCTAGTAAAAGACTAATAAAAAAACACAGTTTCGTATAATCTTAGGCACAAGCAGAAGAAAGCAATAACTGTAAAAAACGTTTTAGAAGAAAATCTTGAAAAAAGAATTTAAAAAAATTCCAAAAAAAAATCTTTAAAAATCAGCAGCATTGTCATGCTGATAAAGAAGAAAACAACTTAACATAATAACACGATTTATTTGTCATGTATGTCAAAGACGAAGACACGCATTTATTGCAAGCTGAATGTCGCACAAAGAGCCAAAATGATTCTTAGCGAACATGGAGAGAAAGTGTCAAAACTAAAAAATGTCAATGAAAAGAAAAAAACTAAAGCTTTAAAACCTCAAACCCATAATGTTCTACTTTAGTTAAACAAACGCACAACAATGTGACAAGCGAAGTCGAAACATGAAAAGCATTAAACTTGTTCTAAATAGTTGAGATACAGAAAAAAAGAAACAAACTAAAACCAAATATAAAAACAATGTCAATCATAACAGCGATTGACTTGTGGCAGGCGTTGTGAGTAAAAGTTGTTTGGTAAAATTTACATACAAATGCCACAACTCAATTACAACGTTGATGGCGACTGTAAAAATGCTACCGAATTAAGTTCAGTGAGCGCATTGTAAAAATACTAAACGAAGTTTTTACTGCAACGTTCATAATCTAAGCGTTGTTGATAGCTTAGCTACGAGATACTTTCACGTCAGAAATAAGCAGCAGCAGCAGCCACAATTGCTTTATCAGAATTTACTGCATTATGCGCTCGTTTTGCTGAGTGACAGAAGACAAAAATAAAAAAAAATAAAAAAAGATCAAATTAAAAGCAAAGAAAGCGAAGTGAATGCAGCAACAGCAATGCAACAGTCAACAACAATTGAAATTGTTGTGCGGCTGCTGCTGTTGAGTGTTGAGTGTTGAATGTTGTCAGCAAGTTGCAAGTCACTTCTTGTCTAATGCTTTTGCAAAAACGTCATCTTAATGCAATTTGTTTGTGCAGCACAGCAATTAATCACATTTGTCATCATGTAAGCCAGCAACAACACAAACAAAAACAGCAGCACAACAACAATGGCTGATGTTGCTGCTGGTTGCCGCATTGTGTTGCCATTTCTTGCACTTCATTTGCCCCTCACTCACTTTCTTTGCATGTGTATCTCTTCATGAATATTTTTTTTGTTTTTTTCAATGGTCTCTGCGCGTGAAATTGCCGTGTAAGTCTTTAAATTAACGCGTATTTAAGTTTAACGATTTGTTCATTAGCTCGAAACTGATATTTGCTCCGCTCACTCTTTCTCGCACTATATGTCGCTCTTTCTCTCACTATATATGTATTCGATTACAAAACCAAAATTTTAGTTTAATGCTGCTTAAATATTAATTGTCGTTGTTATTTTTCCTTTACTTTTTTTCTTTTACTTTCACTAGTGTTAAAGTCATTTGCTATTACATAAAAAAAAAAACAAAATACAATTTGAAACTTATTAAGCAGTCGAGTTGTGTTTAAGTGACAACCAAGTATGATTGCAGAGGACGCGCCATAAGTGAGGTAACTGAAATGGTTTAATGCGTTGAAGACAATGTGTCGCGGTTTCCTGTCGACGCAACTACAGTAACAACACACAAATAAAAGAAACTAAAAAACTAAAAAAACATAAAAGAAATCAAATAACAATTGTTGCTGCACAAGGCTTCGGAATTCGTTGCTAGAATAATAATATTCTTCATTAATTTAACAAAACTTTCATATGCTTTTCTAGCAAAATTAATAGACAAAACATAAGAATTCATTATCAAAATGGTCAGCTTCTAAAGCAATCTATCAATTATATAATATTGCATTTACACATTGTGTTGTCGAAGCCGTTTATATAATCAGCCAGATTGCCAACTTGCCTTAAGCGCAACAGTTAGCCAAATTCGCAGACCCTCAGTTCCGATGTCACGACGTTTGACATTTTACGTAATTGCTATGCGACTTTTGAACCGCAAATCAACGGAGGCTGGTTACAAGATCTATGCAGACAACAAACAACAAACAGCAAGCAGCAAACATCAGCTTCCATAACCAGCACTTTCACTTTGGCTACAACGCTTCGCATCCTCAGCCAATACTTTCTGCCGGTCTGTCAACAGCGGCTGGGCGCGCATCTTCATCCTTGCATTGTCATTAGTTAACATTACTGGTTTTTTTTTTTTTTTCGTTTTTCGCAAAGCATACAAGCTGCGCACACCAACATGTACACACAGCTGCCAGACATTGTTGCGTTCAAAGTTGCAACAATGCAAAGCTTGAACGCAAGTGCAAAACTATTATCAAATAAATTTGAAAATATTTCGCCATTTGCTTAAGTTATTTACGATATATCAAAGAGGTTTGCATAATCGACAATAACTCTCAGGCCTAAACTTAAGCGCTCTAAGGTTACTCAACTCGCGTCTGCAGCCGACACAGGATGCCGCCTACACAAGCATACGTTTAAGCCACACAAACGCTCAGCGAGTTAGTTCCGTTGACCTTTACCGCCAATGGCAACATTTGCTAGCAATGTCGGAGGATGCAACTTCAATGGAAAAACGTGAACTATTAATTTTTTTTATTTTTGTGTAAATTTCCCAAAATAAAACAACAAAATTTATACAAAGAAAGTTGCTGATTTTCGCTAACTTAATGTTAATGTTGTCGTTGCTTGTTATGCTCTTGAAGATGCGCCAATGTGCAAAAATGTTATCTGTATGTGCATACATCTTCCTGTTTATGTCTATAAATCTTTGATTTTTCTTTGGTTATGTCTGCGCTTCAACAGGGGCCGCGCTGATATTGCCAAAGCGAATGATTTTCATTTTCATATGATTTTATTGGCTGCGAGTCAATTGCATTTCTGCGCTTCAATGCAGGTGAAATTTTTCTTCAAGCATTCATTATTTTGCTTTTGTTTTTGTTTTTTTTTTTTGCTCGCCAGTGTTATCATGTACTGGCAAAGGCTAATCGAAGCTATTTGACTCAAATTGAAAATATGATTTGAGAAAAACTATTACGGATCTTTGTGCATATTTCTTATTGGCAATTTTCTTGTTGCTTTGAATTGTAATGGCATTGAAATGTTTGTTTTTATTGAAATTGCATGTTTTAATGGGCAAAGGATCTTGAGAAAAAAAAAATAGTGCTTGTCATTTTGAAAGCGTGTCAATGGCAATAAAATCGTCTTGAGTAAGACTTGTTATTTATAATTTGTGCCCATTTCACGAAATGTTGATTGGAAACTAAAATTTACTTGCAAAAAAAATATTATCATTTAAACAAAAAATTTAAAAAAAAAAGTAATCAAGCGAAAACAAAAGAATAAAATATTCACGAGTTTCTTATGTGTTCAAATTATAGAATTATTTTTGTATAATAACTTTAGAATGTTGCTAGAATGAAGCTAGAATCAAAGTTCAACAAATTGCTATTTAACCGCAAAGATTAAAAACTTGCGCAACTTAATGCAAATTATTTGCTCACATAATGTCATGAACACGTTTTTTGTTGATGTTTGATTTTTTCGGTTTTAAAGAACTTAAGAATTAAATTACTTCTACTTAATAAACATGCTTCGTTCCAGTCCACCGAACTCATATGCAACATGATGCAATGAACAGTAATTAATCAATATGCTGAAAGTGTGTCGTATAAATTAAATCGTTGACGTCTTGCAAGGATATCAGGTTAAGAACTGACCAAACTGGCTGTGCGCGCGTTTATGCAGAAGAAGACATTTCATGGTGGCGTCAGCTCAAAAAATATGTCAAAAGAAGCATAAATATGCAACGGAAAGTCTTGGGTGCTCTCCCAGTTAAAAAAACAAGTCTCCCTCTGCCGCTGTAACCTATATTCTTATGCGGCACGTTTGGTCAGTAGGTAAATTGATAAATTCTTGACCTCAACTATGTGCACGAAAGTGGCTTGATGGAAATTTTGTTGTTTGAGGTTTGTGAAGCAGTTAATCGGGTTTTGTAAAGTTTACAAGCCTGTTGAGTCATTATAAAAACCAAAAAAAAAGTTCAGACTGTATGGAAATACAAAGATTATTAAATAATTTTTATTTTTATGAAACTAGTACACAGTTTTGCTTATCCTTACACCTGCAAATTGAAATTACAGTTTATCTGTTAGTGCATCAACATTTCATCTCAAAATCTAACAATTATGTAACGGCAAAGAGTTCTATTAACATCGCAATGGACACAAATAAAAAATGTTAGAGAAACACGCCATAAACGCTTACAAAAAGCAAAAAATAAACACGAAATGCCATAAAAACGATTGCATCTTTAACTTTGTTTGCAGCATCAACATGCTGCAATTTGATTGCAATACTTCTTTGTAAGTGGCGGAGAAAATTCTAAAGCCGGTTTGCCTACAATGTGTTGTGCAATCGAATTGTCGGACAGACATTTGAAGAATCCAGTTCTTTCAGTTTATTTAGGATTCTTACAAATCCTGTTTATCAGACAAAAAAAAACAGACACGACAAACTTTGTTCTGGACCAGTTTAATGATTTCGTACTATTTTAAATGTTCCGATTATATTATGATTTAAATTACCATAAATTTTAAATAAAAACATTTCGCATCTTTCAAAAATTTAATAATTCCAAAATATAATAACAATATAGTTTATACAATTATTATTTTAAATTTCGCCAATTCGTTAGCAAAAACTTTTAGCTTCAATTTTATCTTCACCTAAGCTACAGAAGCTTTCGAGTTAACATAGAGTACAATTGTACAAAATTTATATCACATAATCATATACAACATGTTTGAAGCAACTGTTTGATTAGAGCATGTTTGATGTTCGCTTACTGTTGATCGAACATGTTGGTGGGCACTAGCTTGTGTACCCTATTGCTGATAAAACAGGTATGTATATTTGGTTTATAGAAAACTTTGCAACAAAGCCGTTGCTAACTTTGAATATGTTCAAAAACCTATAAAATGTTAATAAAAATTTGGCTTATTTATGCAAACACTTAAAATAATCACAAACAATAACAGAAATAAGTGTTTACTGCCTGTGTAAATTTTGTCTATTTATTAAATATTTTTTATGTCCACTTATCTATACGGAATGACAATTCATAAACTCATACTGACAAAAAAATCACTTCACTGCCTGTTTAATTTAAAGACCAATGCTGTGTCGTTTACACTTATTGAAATTTAGTGAAAAAACTTTTTGCCATCATCATGGTGCTTATAGCAAAAAAAAAAATGCATACATACATAGATACATATGTACATAAATTAATGTGTACATTCTGACTTGTTACAGGTTGTTGAGTTCTTGAATTTAATTTAAATATTTATTGTTAATTAAACGTTATTACAGATGGGTGAATTGTCAAATGGTGGGATCTAAGCCAATTGAAGATAGTCTTTACTTGTCTTACTAAACTAGTATTTTATTGATAAAATAAAAACAAAAAGAAATGTTCATCTGCAGTGGGCCAAGGTGAATGTGTTTGTACAAATGAGATAAACAGTAAGCTAACTGTCACTGTTGCATTATATAAGATACAATACCAACAACTCCTATTAACAATTTCTAAGTCAACTGGACTGACAATTACGGCAATTACGATTATACGTGCTGAAGCGCAACACAGAATAGAACAGCAACTGTCACAGTCACAGTCACTGCCATAGCCACAGCCACAGTGACAGACACACTCACAACCAGACTGGTCTGAGTTAATCAAGCAAAAACCAACTGGAGGTCAGTAGCCAACGCAAGCACTTTGGTTATACTCGTACATACAGACATAAAATTATTTAATAAAAATAAATGTGAGTGGCCGGTTGGAGTAGCACTTTTATATTTGGTTTTGCAGCAAATATGTTTGTGATACGTGTTAAACAACTTTAGCGACAAGATTGACGATGTTTGGCGTCTATGTGCTTCGCAGAAAAGACAAATATGGGTTAAAATTGCTCGAATACAAAAAAAACACATTTGGTGTGCGCCACAACTGCATTAGTAGCGACAACAACGCCTCAACGAACAACCAAACGGGAAATGCCCAACAAAGGCGCATATCTTACACACGTTTGAATAAACTCACGCCCGACGTTACACAATAAAAAAAAAAACTGTGACCGCTGAGAATGTTTGGACAGTAACTCACTTCAACAAATATTGTCGTCTTTTAAGTTTTTTCTTTTTTGGCAATGTTGATTGCATTTATTTTTCACTAGCACATTTATTTTTTCTGAGCGTTGAGCAGTTATTTCGTGTATTATCAAGCGTGCACTGATTATGGCTAGTCTGACGATCGGTCTGCTCTGGATACATTTGTGATTCAACAAGTGAGCGAGCAAATGCGTTGATTGTGTCGACGTACCATTGGTTTTCAGATCGAGAACAATGAATGAATGAATAAATGAAGTGCACCGCACCATCAGTGGCCGCAGCAGCATAAATTCATCTCCTCATACAGGCATTGACACAATCAGCAGGGCATACAAATAAATTTATTTAAATAAATGCTCGAATTGAAGTCCCGCATATAAGTAACATATATGAGTCGCTTGCCTGGGACCTCACGAGCATGTCTTTTGAGGAAATGCATCAAATGAGTGTGTTATCAAAATTTGTAGTGAAACGTGGCAGTTAGCATAGCATGTTATAACTATAGAAATATTTCAAACTATTTTATAATTTTATCAACAATAAATTCAAATTGAATATGAGTTGAATTTATAAAGGAAAATCAATGGATGCGTGCAACAGTAACATCATTTAAATATGCAAATTGATTCTAAAGAAAAGCTCTGCATTCTGCAATTAGTACAAAAATAACAAGGGAGCAACAAGTTCAGCACCAATTAACCTGCAGTAATATGTGGCAGTTGCAATCTTCCTATATGTTGTGTTCAATGCATGCGGCAAAGTGACAAAGTAAAAAAAAAAATTAAATTAAAAAAACCTTTACAAGAAAACTTTAATACAATTTTTTTTTTCTTTTATTAAAATATAATGCTTGGACACGCAACTCACCTGCGATACAAGTGCTTTGGTCTCAGGTGTTGTGCTCTCCAGAAAGATCTTCTTGAATTCACTTGGACTAGACAATTTGAAATCAGATGCTGATGCAATAAACGCTTGTATCTCGTGCAGACTCTGCTCGGCCAGATCGGCGGAAACTGAACATTTTTCGATACGTTGCGATGCCAACAATTCGACACCGTTGGCACACCATTGATTAGCCTACGCAAATAGAAATTGGAATTTAGTTTAAACAAATATTCAGCATTGAAAATATTTGTGTACTTTGTACCTTTTCAACTCTCTCCATAAGTTCACTGTTCTTTGCCAATATCTCGAGGCGTTTGGTCAGGCGCAATGTGATAATATCACAAACTCGCTGCAGTTCATCACATTTCGGCTGCACAATTTCCCATGGATAAACGCCACGTATGCCAATTAGCTGCTGGCCTGTTTGTATAACTTCCTCCGCGCGTACGATTTCCACATTACAGCGCTCACGAAACTCTTGTGTCTCATGTACAAGCAACTCAACGCGTGCGACACTCTCGCCGATCTCGGTCATCTCGCCGACAGTTTTCAAAAGCCCATCAAAAACGTTCTACAATACAAATGGCGGCAATTGTGTTACTTTGTACAGCACTTCTAGTGTATGTCAGACTCACCTGTAGCTCACGGAAGTCCTGCTCGAACATGCGCAGCTTGAGACACTGCTCCAATCGATTCCGATGCGTCCGCCAGAATTCGTCAAAACGTCGTTCGGTCTCCTCCAGTTGCACGAGCAGTCTGCGATAATCGCGACAATCGTCATAATGTTGGGGTTTTTTAAATTTATATTGTTGATGGTAAATAATTTGCTGGCGTTGCGTTACCGATGGCCCTGCACTGGCTCTGCACATGTGCGCAAATTGCAAATTGTGTAATTTTACATATCAGATTTAAAGTTTTTATTCATTTAAATTGCATATTTTGTTTTTTCATGGTACACGTCACGATGTGGTGTTATGTGAATGACCGTTACAAAGACGCAATGGATTTATTAATTTTTTTGTTTTCATTAAAAATCGAAAAAGAGAAAGAGACGACAATAACTTGATGAGCGACATGAAGGACACTGTGATGGAAGTTTGTTTTTTTTTTTTTCTTTCTCGTGTAGTTTTTAGTGAGTTTGTGTTCCTTAAGCTCTAAAAAAATATTTGTGTTGTGTCTTAAAGAAATGAGTTTGTGTCTTAAAATTATCAAATGTGTGCAAAGTGTTTTTGATTTGACTTTGAGTAGATAATTGAATTCAGCAACACAAACATGCAGAACTGTTAAGAAGGCCATTTTTTTTTTTTTTATATTTTTTATACATTATAACAACATTAATTGCTTATAATGTGTAGGCAACATCAAGTACATAATCTGTTTCAACGCTTAAAAATATCACATTGAACCCAAACTTAATATAAAGCGGTGTCTTTTGTGGCCTGAAGAAAATGCGTGTGCAACTCACAACAGTAATATTTAAAAATAAAAACAAATGTTCTTTGACTTCATGCAATTTAAAACATTATTAAAAAAAGTAACAAATTTTCATTAAATTGAACTATTAAGGAGTTCTTGTTTTTTCTAAAAATGTTTAAATTGTAAAACATAATAAAAAACTCGTTATTTAATTATCTAATAAACTGTCATTATCGTTTAACAAATATTTTTTGACAACAAATTTATTTGTATCTATAACATTAAAATGTCGTTATTAAGACATTTATAAAAAAACAAAATGTTTTCTTTTAAAATAATAATAAGCAATTAAAATATTTTGGCAAAAAAAGAAATCAAAAAATTCGCTAAATATTTGATCGAAGCACATTTTTTGAATAGACGAACAAAAGAATTTTAAATTTGTTTAACATGAAGAGTAGACTACATGAAATTGACAGCTTGACTAGTATGGAAATAAAATGAAGCTAAAATTGAATATGTTTTGACATTTAAATGTAATATTTCCGAAATAGACTTTAAACATAATTGGATTGAATACAAAACCAGTGCAGAGCTATAAGAAATCAATAGTTTTTTTTCTTTTTTAAACATATTGGGTTAGTTTTCGAAAGTAAATTGTTAATAAAGAAAGTCGGTTTAATTTATTAGTAAAAGTTACTTTTGAGAAAAGTAAGAATATAAAACAGTAACTAAGACCCAAAAGCATTTCAACAGCAAACTACAAAATCAACCTTTTTTTTCATACCGTTCGATGGAGCTAACATTGCCAGTGCGCTCCGAGAACTCCTTGAACTCTTCGTTTGATTTAATATTGTTAAGCAAAGCCTCGCCGTGCTTGGCAGCAGCAAGTATTTCATTCTACAAATGCAAATATATCATTTTAATATTCATAGAGAGCATGAGTATATAAATGTAACCTTGAGACGAGCATAATCACCGCCCTGATTCTCCAAAAGCAGTTGTGTTGCATCCACGGAATTGGGAAATTCAGTGTCATGTATTGCTTGTATAAAGATATCCAACTCAGCGGACACTTGATGTGTTAGACTCGAGAATTTTTCAAGTGACTGTAAAAGTATGGCATGATTATTTGTTTTGTTTACTGCAACGCAATATTAACATACAATACGTTGTTGTATCCACTCATGATGCGAATAGATTAAAACGCCGCCCATGTCACCTGTTAATTGGCTTGGATCGATAAACTCATGCAGATCACTGAGCGAGGAGCAGATGACCAAGCGAAAACGGTATTCATCCTTGGAGAACTTTGAGCTCACTTCAGAAATAGCCTTCTGGAAAAGACCAGACGGGCGTAGCACATAGACGACATGTATAATGCCCGGAAAATAGATCTAGAAGAAAAAGATTGTTATTAGCCATATTGTTTTTAATCAAATGGAAACAATTGACAACTTACTGAAATACGCTGTAATACTGTCTTGACCGATGCCCATTTGTCTTTTCGTCGATCGATGATCAAATGAAAACCAAGATCTGCATCTTGTAAGCTGTTATATAATTGAAATTCAATTAATTAATCTTTTATTTGCTTAACTTCATGTTCATTACTTACGATGGCACTGAGGATAAATACAATATGAGCTTTTGATAGTCTGCCTCTTCGAGCGTATTAAAGTTATTGTTATCCGGAAATATAATCAGCGGGCAGCCTTCCTGTGAGCGACCGCCCGTGATGATTGCGTGTTGCGGATGCAACAAGTCAGCAACATCGCCAATATTCAGAACACCTTCGCCGCTCATTGCGGCTGCTGCTTGTGCTGGACTTATGTGTTCCAGCAATGAATTTATGCTTTCCGTTGGTTGGCGTTGGCCCGGTAGCGCCTCAGCGGCATATGGTACGCCTTGCGAATTACAAGAACCGTTCGATGTATTGCTAACTGTCGATATCTGCTGTTGTACACCATGTGCCGGAGATGCCGTTCCCGAAGCTGTTCCGCCGCCAGCTGACGCTGTGTGCGTGGGCGTATTCGATAACGAGCGATAGAGCACGGTTTGTATCGATGTTGCACTACTAACGGAGATCTGAGAATCGACCATATGTTGATTTATCAATTGTTGTTGGCGTTGCTGTGCCGCACTCATAACAATCGCTTGTGATTCAGCCAATGCGTTTTCAACATCATTATCTACAAGCAGTACAAAAAAAATTATTACGTTTTTAATATTATTGCGTCTAATAAGAATTCATTCATAAAATGAAAAAAAAAGAATCAAAATAATAGAAATCATTCCAAGTGTTAAGATACTTAAAAATAGTGTTGCACAAATGGGTTAACCGGCAAATGTTTAAATCTTGAGCTCTTTGAAAATCTGACAGCTCGGCTGCTTTTTTTAGCGTTGACCTAATTTCTTAGTCTGTGGCTAGCAGCAGGTTGCACTTCTTTAATATGAAAATGTTTATTGTGTGCTTCTGTTTTTTTATTTGTATATGTGTATTCGTTTTTATTTTGTTATTAGTTTCTGTTATCGCTGTTCTTTTATGCACGTCTCTGTTTACCGCGTATTTCATTCAGTAACTAGATGAACCTTCAAAGCGTTGCTGTGCAACCGAAACAGGTAAACTATAAATGGTAATTCAATTGTCAGCACTTATGAAATATATTTCAATCAGAACCAAACAACGAATGTTTTTTTCTTTAACAGTTGCAACAGATACTTTTTGGATTGAGGCAATGCTTTTTGTGTTGACTTGATTTTTATTCTTTTGCAAGTAGCGCATCAGTAAAGTTCAATAAACGACAATTCTTTATTATACTTCTAAGTATCTTTTTGTTTATAAAAAAAATAAAGAGTTCGTAGTTTCTTTTTCCAGGTAAGCGAAAATTGTATCTGCCAACAGCAGTTATCAACAGTTATCAATATCGATGTGTATGTCGTTATCAATTTATCAATTATGCAAAGCCGTTCTGACATACTTTTGCAATTAGCATACAAACTGCGACATTATTCTTAATGACAAACCAAAGTCTTATGACATATTGCATTGCAGTTGTGTGCGTGTGAGATTGTATATTAATTTTCACCAAATACAATGAGAGTAAGAATAGAAAAAGAAGTGTGTGGTAATAAAAAATATATAATATGCAAACACACACATAAACACACAACTACGCGTCATTGTTTATCGTAGTGATTAACATTATGGGTTTTTTTTTTTGCTGCATTAAGAATATTTTCAACAGTTATGAAATTGAAAATATCATACACAAATTATGTAATAAAGCGATAAGGGTAAAACAACAAAAAAATTTAATCTTTCTCTTAGCATTTAGCATAAGCATATTAAAACAAATATTTACTCAAGTTTTTTTTTTTGTTTGCAGATTCAAGTCGAAATCAAACTAATGGCATATGTCGCTGACTAGTCACAAAGTTATTCGTCGCTGAACTACAGAATAACTCAACTACTAAGCACCTTTAATTACTTTCAATTACAATGAAAACAACTTTGAGTTTTAGCAAAGGTGACAGCAGTTTTCACGAGGCACCTTTGTTGTTTAACAAAATGTATTGACTCATTGTGGATGGAATACTCATTTAGCGACAAATCATACATGAGTGTTTTCCGGCATCATGTTTCATGAATTATTTTCGAAATAAATTGGCATGAGCTCACATTACATACAGAAAAGATGACGAAACAAAAAAAGAACAATAAATTATTAACATAAAAAAAGAAAAAAGTAATAATAACAAAAAATCACATAAACGAAAAATAAAAAGGTTGATAACAATTTGTATAACAATACAATTTATAGTAATCCACACGTTGTGCTTCACAAATAAGCAAACAATAACAAAATGTTGCAAAAAACGCCCATTCTATGCGTACCATTTGCAAATAAAAACTGTTGGTTTCCCATAATAAAAAGATATGAGTAACAAGTCTAATGAAAAATTTCAAAAGGCAAATTTAGTATTTTTTTATATTTGCTGAATTAAATTAAATTATAAAATAAAAAGCGTTTTTTAACTGCCACCGAAAATTAGTTTTTAAAATATTTTTAATATGTTTTTGCTTTATATTTCACCGCGCACCTAAGCACAAAACAATAAAACTCGCGAATGAGTTGGCAATAAAATTGAGAATAATATTGAAGTGAAAATATCGCATATAAAAAAGAAACGTGCAGTTTCGCTTACAACTTACACAAACAATAACAAACGAGTAAAAAACAAAAATAAAATGAATAAAAAAAGTTGTCGTTGCTTGACAAAAAGAGAAAAAAAATATATACGTATATTCCTCTTAACTCAACCAAAATGAACTCAAGTCATCTCAGTTGAATTGAACTGATGAGAGAAGCGCCAAATGTGAGAAATAAATTGAAATTACTTGCGGCTTAATTGCCATATCTGAGAACAGGGACTGAAAATTTTCTGCTTAAACAATGATGAACGGTTCTCAAATGTGAACTATATGGTATTTCTGGATATCAAACATGAAGTAATTTAAGAGCTTTCTATATAAAAATTATGAGACATGTTTTAATTTAGTTATTAAAACTAAATACGCTTAATCAACTTTGAAAAAATAAATAATAAATGAATAAAATGAAAACTTTTGTCAGCGATGTTCTTCAGTAAAAGAGATTCCACTAAATTAAAATCTGTATAGAGATATTGCTGATAAAATGTTAGCAACGTTAAACAAACACCAGTCCCTGGTTAGAAATAAAATGTCAAGATTGAGCACATTGCTGGCAATGTGAAACAATACCAAAATAGCAACAATTTCAATTAAATAAGATACTCGTACATTTTTTTTGTACTTTGACTCAACTTTGCTCAGCTCCTCTGCTTTTTTTATCTATAGCTATAGTAAGTATAAAAGCAGTTACAGCAGGCAGTTATTATTAACTAGACATTGACGTAACAACTCAGACAGTCAGTCTCAGACTCAGACTCACACGATTCTTGTGTGATAGTAGCCTAAGCGCACATATCTCAAGCTCCGGACCAGTTTTAAGTAACTACATATACAGCGCCCAGCTGTCACTCAAAGTAGCTCAAAGTTGTTAAGTTGCAAGAAAAGGAGCATTTGTAAGAGTCGTTGATGCGTTTATCAGCTGCCGCATGAAGCTGTTACAGTGATTATCACGTTGCATGGAAGCTGTTCGGCATTGGGATCATGTTCTTTGGCTTTGTAATTAGGCATTTTGTGCCTGTTGACGTTGATGACATAATAGCATTATTAATGCTAATCAGATTTATGATTATACAATTTATTTAATCAAATGTATCCATTTTTTTCTTACTATCCGAAAATGTATGGTATGTTTTTCACGACCTGACTCAAGTTCAATGAACGTCATGATTTAGGTTTGGTTCAATGTGCGTTGGTTTGTTTATGCGTCTTAAATGAAATTATGTGGGTGTGTTTGAACAGAAAGAATACTTTATGAATGTGCGTAAATGTTGAGTGGATGTAAGGCGCAGATAACAAAAAAAAAAAAAAATATAGATTATGTTTGTGTGCGTGTGTTTTTCGCTTAATTGTGTCAAATTGTAAAGTACACATAGTCTTAAAAATTGTACATTTTTTTAACGTTAAAATGAACAAATATATCATATTATTAATGCCAATAATTAAACCGCAAAGTTTACACAATTTGTAATTTCTCACATTCATATATGAATCTAGTTCGCAGTCCTAGTAAGCTTATCAGCTAATGACTTGCGACCATATCAACCAATTACTTACTCATTTGTAAAGAACGCAAATAAATCCGCGATGTTTCATGCTGATACAACAAATGTGCTGCAAGCTAAGTTTCAAATAAATAAAACAACGCAAAATAATTTGAAATAAGCAATATTTTCTAACTGCCAGTAAATAAATTCCATTAGGTAAACACAATCTCTCTAACAGCGAACGCAAAATATTAAAATTTATATAAATAAAAATGAAAAAACAAAAAATGCTAAAAAGAAATCATGACTTTTAGCCACAAAAACTTTTACTTTTTTGCAGAATTTTGGCAAAAAAAAAAAAACAAATAATACACGCACATGCACAAATCTTTGGATTTTCACTAATTGAAGAATCGCATATTTTCGTATTTCTTTGGTAAATCTTTTTGCTTTCAGTTTTTGTCTTTTGGCGCATTTGCAACTTTTTACGTTCGCAATTTTATTTTTGGCAACACAAAATGAAACAGAAAAACAGCAAAAGACATTTGTCAAAAAAAATAAAAAAAAAACAAAATGTAGATACATGTTCGAGATACAATCAAAGACAGGAGACACAGATAAAAAGATACACTGAAAAGTTGTATAAGAAAAAGGCACGTACTGCTTATTTCGTTTTTGTTGTTGATTTTCTTTCTTGTTCGCTTGTTTTTGTTTTATTTTGGTTTTATGTTTCTTTATGTTTGTTTGCAGTTCAAACCAAGTTAAGAACTACCGACCAAAGAATTAACAAGTTACGACTTAAGAACGTCACGCTGCGTGGTCGCCAATGTTTAAAGTATCTTTACGCTTTGTTTGCGCGCCAAGTATGCAATAGATACACGTATTGAAGAATTTATTTAACAATTAAAAAAGAGCTCGAGCAAATTTTACTACGATAAAGCAAGGGTGTCGCTCTTGCGATACGTACGCGCCGGCTAGTGTTTGCAAACTCAGATACATTTTTCATCGTTCGCTATGCATTTGTGTTCTGGGTGAGCGTGAACGTGAGCAAGAGAAAGGTGCGATCTCTCAGAGAGCGTACACTGAGTAGCTCTTGATAAAGTTGAGCAATTTTATTTGCTCAATTGTGATAAGCGTAACTATTTGCCGCAGCATCTCTCTTACATACAGCTGACACACGACCTTCAGAAATAGT
>JBAMBP010002285.1:0-35672 GCA_037044515.1 Phortica magna
ATTTCAATGTTTTAACAGAAAAGTCTTTGAACCTTATGGTTTGTTTTGAAATAAAAGCAATATAATCGATGCTCCCTAGCTGAAATAAAGTAGTGACACACCTTGTGGCATTAGCTTAAGGTCGCCGGCCATGTGCCGGTTGCGTAGCCAATCTAATATTTCACTGGGTCAGTGCAATTCACTATCACCGACTAATTGGATTTAGCTCTCGAGCAGCAACAGCAATACTTGCGGCTTTTCGGCACACTTGTGTGGCTTGCGCACTGAGGCATGTGCACGGTCGTAGTTCATGGCATCGGTCATTTGGGTGACCATTAAAACAGACGTCGACACAAACAATATAAGTGCAGAAAATTCTTTTGGTTTTTTTTTTTTTCTTTTTCTGTAATAATTTTTAATTTAACTTATTTGTATAACACACACGCACAGTGGAAAAAAAAAAGTATTGTTTTCAAGCATTTACAGAGCGTTTGTTGAGCCCGACTAAGCGCTGCGTATCTTCTTGCGTTCACGATAGACGCATTCTTTTTGCACTGCAATTTTAAAAGAAGACATAACTTGTTGTAATTAAATTGAATAGAAAAAAAATGTATTTATTAAACTAACCGTATGGATCGAAACGTATGAGCTCAATTTTATCCGCCAAACGATCACGGAACGCATTGAACTGATGGCCACTGACGACACTCTCCACAACGACCATGATGCGTCTATGTTGCCAGCGAAAATAATCAAGTTAAGTTAAAGAGCGTAACAACAACAAAAAACTTACTTGGCTTTTACTTTTTTAAACAAAACATTTGTTAGACGCATTTTTGCGATACAGATATTTGTTTAATTCGTGAATTAATTCAATTTTTGTTAAATTATTGTTGTGCAAGCGGCAGCCGCAACAGCTGTGAAAACAAAACAGCTGTTTGCACGTGCTCAATCAGTTCGGTGAATATGTGATCATTCGCTTGCGCAAAGCATGGCGATGCATAAGAGCCTCTCGTTCGCACACAACATTAATACCAGCTGTTGCATGTAGTGCGCCGAAGTAAACAAACAGAAAATTTCAAATTGAAACTTGGCCAAGCAAAGAAAATACTAGTAAGAAAGCTATTTTCGGCCTTGCCGAATTTCGTGCCACGCCCATTTTTACATTTGTATCTTATTTCGTTTTATCTTAGCAGCCTATATACAAATCTTCATTGTTTATGCTCAATGCGTACCGGTCATATGCAAATTATTGATTTTCCAGAAAATCCCATTCCCATAAAAAAAACACTTCTCGTTAATAGGATAAGTTAAAGTTGTGATATTTTTGAGTAAGTTATGTGGTTAAGTTATGCTACGAGAAAAAAATTCTTTCAATTACAGTTTAAGTTCAACTACACACATATTTAGTAACTCACGAAATGTGATTTTGATATTTTTATGTAAAGCAGCTTTTTAAGTTATGCTACAAAAAAAAATCATTCAAATGCGGTTTAAGTCCAACTACAAACATATTTAGCAACACACTAAATGTGTAGAGTTTGTACAAAAACCGTTACTTAGCCCGCCCATTCGACACACAACTTAAAAAATAGCCAACGAACTAAAAATTATGTAAATTACGTCTTAACGAAAGGGCTTTTCCGTCATGATGAGACTGCGTTCAAACAGTGCCGTAGCCACATCCAATTTGCGTTCATCATCTTCAATCGGAAACTGCGATACACCAACATAGGCCGGATATGAACGTACAAGCATTTCAATGGTGCCAGCCTCTGTTGCCTCGATCTCAATGAAATTCGGCTCATACTTGCAATATTCACGTGCATTATCCACATAGAAGTAAATACGATGCTTGCCGCCATCTTCGCGTACAAGACGCAATATATTAGCACGCAACAAACGTACATTTGTGGTCAACTGTAGCTCATAGTCACAGCGACAGTTGCCCTCCGAATCAGTGACCGTACGCGAGCCGCGTATAGTGCGCATCGTTTCTGCATTAGTCAAATCTGGTGGCAATGCCTCATGCTGATACTTCTTAGCGAGCTGGTCAACAGCGGCATCGATCAGTGAGTCGGTCAACCTAATATGTCTTTCAGCAAACTTTGTGATTTTCTCTTGCAAATTGCAGCGCTCCTCTAAGTCCGAGGTCGAATGTACTAAGCCCAAATGTTGAAAAGTGTTAAGCGGCAGACCGCGACGTAAATTCAAGTTACGCTTAATCGCATGCTCCAAGACGAGTGGCATAAGCTTCTCCATGAGATCAGCATACGACTGCTTTTGATAGACACTCAATGTTATATGCAATGAATGATACCCAGTTTCGGTGGATGCCTCATGTATAACGCCGCGTGGAAAGTACAAAACATCGCCCGGCATGAGGACCTATATTCAAAAAAAAAAAACGATATTATTAATTGAAGTATTGATTAATTGTATAATTACGTACCGTTTCAAATATTGGCTTGCCAATCTCTTCCGGCTTAAAGTTGCGCGACGATACACGCGGCAAGACATCATTATCTTTGATCGGCTTATACAGACGCCAGCGTTTGCGACCCTCGATTTGTAGAACGAATGCCTCGATATCATCATAATGCGGCGCAAAACCCTGACTATTGGGTGGTGTTAGATATGCATTTGCGCCGACCAAACAATGAAAGAACTCTTGGACTGCCGTGTTGAGCTTAAACAAATTTGGCATGTAAGTGTGTGGATTGAGCAGACGAATGCTACAACCGGAACCGTAATGTTCCCAAACTGATGGCGGTAAAGCGCGACCCTCTGGATTCAACGTTTCGCGTATGCCATTCTTATAGGATGTAACGTCAATGTTAGTTGTAAATTCAATGTGATTATTCACAAGCATCTGATCAATAGCAGCAAAAGAGATAAGATGTTGAAAGTTATCCACGCAGTTTCGTTTAATATAGCAGGCTTTTTGCTCCCAGTGGTTTTTAAAGAATTCATCTACATCGATGGGACTGATGAGCCAAGCGAAAGCCTTTTTACCCTCTTCAATGCTATTCGTTGTTACGCTCAAAGATGCCGATGCTTTCGATACTGGCGATGACGGCTCCCGTTTTATAATCTGTTCACCGACAGCTGACGTTGAAGGCTCAATATTTCCAGCTTCACCCGCTTCAACCGCTGTCGCATTTGCCACAGTTTCGCCAATTGTTTGCCTTGACCTTTTCTTAGTTAATGGCGATGTTGTTGCTTGATCAGTTGTTGTAATTACCTTAATTTCCTTGCCATCATTGTTGTTGGTATTATCGCTGCTTTTGCGTTTACTTGCACTTTTTATTGCAAGCAATTTGTTTGTAGGTGCTGCGCCTTTATCCTCGCTATCATAGCCACTGTACACATCGTCATCTTGGGAAAAATCAGACCAGGACGACATCTCACTAGATGTCTCGTAGTAACTATTCATTGTGTACTCATCCATATCACTATCATCAGCGTGAAAGCCGTGTCGTAATACCGAAAGATAGTTTTCCAATAATTTATTACAATCCTTACGGCTTTCACTCATTTCTGCATCACGTTTAAAAATGTTATCGATCACAACTTCGCCTCTAGATTTATTCGGTTTTTTGGCATCCTTTTTTTGTACAGATTTCGTGACTTTAACAAGGGCACCTTCTTCATCATCGTTAGTCTCTTCCTTTATTCTTTTCTTAGACGTAGCGACGTTTTCCTTAGTGATTGCCGTCTGATCAATAGCATCGGCCTTCTTTTCTGTCGATTTTGCGCCTGTTGCTTTGGCCTTTCTAGATGCCTTAGAAGTTGTGGCGTCTTCCTTTGGCACTTCTTTCGCAGTAGCAGCACTACTTGACTGCGCTTTTTCATTTTTTTTTGCATTTTTAGGTGTTGATGTTGTTGCTTCTTTTGCAGTAGCAGCACCACCTCTCTTCGGTTTCTCATTTTCATTTGCATTTTTAGCTGTTGTTGTTGTTGTTGCTTCTTTTGCAGTAGCAGCACCAGTTGCCTTCGCCTTCTCATTTTTGTTTGCTTTTTTAGCTGTTGGTGTTGTTGCTTTTTTAGCTGTTGTTGTTGCTTTTTTAGGTGTTGCTTTTTTAGCAGGGGGTTTGTTTTTGGTTTTGCTGACATTAAGTGCCTTTTGATTCTGCTTGGATTTGTTTGCGCCTTTTTTGCCAGTTTTAGTGGCATAGGCTGCAAATGCCGATGTCTTTTCAGACATTTCTATTCTTTTAGAATTTAAGAATTTTTCAACAAATTCAGCGTAAATCAAGTACAAGCCCAGGCACAGCACGTGCAGAAAAAAAGAGTTGTCACGCTACAATCATAAATACCACACATTGCATGTGTTACCAAGCTTTTGTCACACCCCAATGTTTCTGGCATTAATTGCTTTTATGGTGTCAAATATATTTAAATATAATTAAAATAAATATATATATATATAAAAGTTAACCATTGTGGAAAATAAGTGGCAAAATAACGTTATTAAATAACACATTTTAAAAACATTGGGCAATAGTGTTTAAGTTGCTAAACCTCACTGGCAGATGTCGCATTTATAACGGAATTTGAAAGTAAAACAACAGCTCACTTAACGTATGTGTCAATTAGTGCTACACATTCTTGCGGCAAATAATTATCGAACTGAGTTGCAGACAAGTGCATTGCAAGTAACAGTTATCCAAGCTCAATAGATTTTGCAACGTCACTGCCAAAAAAGCACGATATGTTTTATTCTCATTAAACATTAAAAGCATACAAAAGAATGTCGCATAGTCCACCAATACGTGTTAGAGTTATTATTGTTGTTTTATGTGTAACTTTGTGTCTAACTATTTCTCGTTGCAATGCGGCACGCACTTTAACGGCTAAGCAACGTGCGGAAATTGAAAAACTACGCAGTGAGCTGACGACCGCATTTGAGAACGACGACGATAAGCAACTGCAGGCAGCTGTTCAACAGGTAATGTAATAATGCAAAAGGACTAAGCGTACATAACCATACATTTTACGCCGGCAGGGTGTTATTGTGCAACCAACATGGACACAAGGTGACAATTCAAATGCCGCTAACAAAGATCAGGGCAAAGTGGTCGTCACAAATAAAGATTTAAGCGAAGCGGAAGCATTGCGTGCTGAAATCAATAAAGCAGTAACAAAGAATAAATACGTCGTGGCGGCGCCCAATGAAGCGGATTCGGTGCGAAATGTCGAAGCTGAACTCTCGAAAAAAGGCAGTTCGCAAACAAAGTCAGGCGCACAGCTCGGCGGCAAAGCAACGGAACCCATGTTAGGCGCCAGTAACATGAATAACGGCGACATGCACACCGCAAGCGAACCCAATGTGGTTGAGGCAAATGCGGCAACGCTCGAACCCGGCATCGATGTACGTAAACTACAACGGCTTGAAGTCGCAAAGCGACGTACACGTGAGATGCTCGTATTGGCGCACATTGATGAGGACTTTAGCTTCACGCTCGGCGCCGATGTCAAAGCATGGCAGCATATTGTGCACAATGGCAGCGAATATTTTATAGGACAACGTGAACATGATTTATTGCTAATCGAACAGCAGCAGCAATTAGATGGCAACAAGTATTATGCGCCAATGCAGACATTAACAATAACGCTGCCGATTACATATCTCACATGCTATCAGTTTTGGAATCGTGCGCATGAACTGCAAGAGGGCGTCATACTGATTGCCATGGCCGATCAGGTGCACTGGTATCGCTATGATGCGACACAGGCGCAATTTATCGACGATTGGCAATGGCATGTGGGCACCGCTGTCACCGGTTTAACGCACTTTACCATCGATGAGCATCAATATTTAATCGTATCTTCGAATCAATCTATGCGCACCGGTTATTATGCTTTGAATATTTATGAATATGATCTAATAACAAAGGAATTTTGGCTCGCACAACGCATGCAATTGGCCAATGCCAGCGCCGAGGTGACCATCTTGGATACTGGTCGTGATATTATGCTCGCTGTGCCACAAATCGATACAGCTGCCATTTATGCCTTTAATCCACGTGAAACGCCCAGTGCCGGTCACGTACACTTCCAGTTGCGGCACAGCATTGCCTCGGTGGGCATTGATCATGTCGCGGCCTTTCAAATGGGCGGTCGCAGCTATTTGGCGCTTGGCGGTCTCAAACCACAAATATTACAATACGCACAAGGCGCTTTGCAACCGAAAACCATATTAAGCCATAATTTCGGTTTAGTGGAATTCTTCATGCCGGTGCCCGTGCGCACATACCGTGATGATCTGTTGCTGCTGGTACAACATCGCGTCGACTTCAGCACGCACACGCTGATCGTGCTCGATGTGCTCATCTGGAATGGCGAGGCGTTCGAGGCGAGCATACCGGTGCCCTGTCAACTGGGCGAGCATATTGCCTATGGCGTTAGCTGCATGCTGGACATACGCCGTGATGCCGGTCTACGTGGCGCCGCCTTGCTCGGTCGCGGCAATACGCCGCTATTGATTGTGCCGCGGCATAGCGCCGAATCGGGCTTGTTTCGGCTGCACACCGAATTGCTGGCGAGAAATTCCGAATTAGTGGACTTACAAGAGATTTGGGCTTTTCTCAAAGATTGGGTGCACGAACAGGACAACTTAATAGCGCAAGCGCAAGCATTTCTCGCCGCGCCGTTGCCCGCAACGCACGCCAATGGCCATAATTATGAGACAATCGTAACGCCGGAGTTGATTTACGATGGCAATTTCGATGAGCTGCGCGTCAACGATTACAAGTGGTCAACAGCCGATATGACAACCAATATGCATGATGTGCTGACGGAGATACGCGCATTTGAGCGGGAATTGCACGATGCTGGCAATGCAAGGCGTGGCAAACGTGCGCTTAATATGCAACAATACAATTATGATAGCTTAGATTTTGATGTTGTTATGGCCGACGAACTGTTTGTCGACCAAGTGAATAATCTCACTTATTATATACAAAATGGCACGCTTAACTTTGATGGTCTATTGAATGTGCGCGATCTGTTGGTGCGCGTTGAATTGCAGACGGACGAGCCGCGTCAAACGTTTGCGCCCGAGCTGAAGTTCAATGGCGACTTGCGCTTTGAGCGCATCAACGGCTTGGACTGGTCGACTTTTGTGCAGCAGCTGGTCTGGCGCAATAAGTCTTTGCACTTGGAACGTCTTGTTGTGCAGGGTGTAAGTGGTGACACAAGTATATTTATTTAACTAAAAACAATACAAATGCTTTTCATTGTAGGAAATTATCGCTGAGGATACGCTCAATATTGATGTGCTTAATGGCAACTCGTTTCCGCATGATTACATGTGGTCACAAGGCAATGCAACGAGCATTGTAAGCGCGCACAAGAATTTCACAGGCACATTATGTAAGTGCGCTAAAAATATATATTTATAATTAATAATAATTAACAATGAAATCTTTTATAAAAGCGGTCAATGCAATCGATATGGTGGGCACAATTAATGGCGTTAATCCATTGGATGCTATAACGCTAAGCGAGCCACAAGATTGGCCTGGCTTGCCCACATTTGCGAAGCTCGAAGTGTCTGAGTTATTTGAGGTATGTTTTATAAATGCTTTAATTTAAAAGTCATGCATTTACATACGTTTTAACTATTGCAGTTGAATGGCACCGCGCAAGGCCGTAGCTTTGACGAGGCGCCACCAAATCCTACGCTGCTCGAAACACAACAACTAAATGCGGATTGCAGTTTCGCCGAATTGATTGTCAACGGCGCATTGCGTCTTAAAGGCACATTCGATGGCTTGGCCTTCGATGTGCTGCTCAACGATATCGTGCAACGTGCGCCGGATGCCTCACAGGCGCTGAATATAGCAGCCCCCAAGCAATTTAATGCGTTGACGCTGCCAGTGGACTTGCAAGTGGGCGATGCTGCTATAAATGGCATTGACATTGATGATTTCGTTAATACGAATGCGCCGCAAACGCTGCAACAATTGAGCACGCTCGTTGGCTATGTTTACTTCAATGAACTCGAACTGGCGGGCGCCTATGATGGCGTACAATTGGCGCAATTACTTGCCGAGGCAATACACTTGAATGCGCCGATAGTGGCAACAACCACACAGCTTAATTTCGTGCATGCTTTGAATAGCACAGCGGCGGTTGAAGTTGGCACACATTTAAATGAAGCACGCTTGCCGTTTGATTATCAAACGTTGCACGAGGATTTGCATATGCCAATGGCGCATTTTACGGACATTACTGCTGCTGAAGCGCACATACATGGCGGCATTGTGGGCGCTGGTCAACTCAATGGCATGGATTTGCAGGATTTTCTAATGCAACGCGACTGGCAGGCGCCGCAGAGTGCCGGCAATATATTTCTGAATGAACTTGTGCTGCCGCTGGGTCTGCAAACGGACAAATTACATGGCATTAATACAACATTAATACATGATTTTCTACAGAAAATCGATGAATTGCCGCTGATGATACTTAATGGCCAAATCGAAGTGGAGCATATACATGTGCGTGGCATAACAATATTGAAGTTGCTCAATGGCAAAGATTTCGATGCGGATATACAACGTCGTGTCATTTGGTTGAATCGGCCCAACTATCTCAGCAATGCATTAACATTTATGGCGGATGTGGAGCTAACACAAGAGCTCAACATACTTGGCAATTATAATGGCCGTAATATGCCCGATTTTATGGCTGATATTGTTTATCGCGGCGTTGGCAATGTCACATTAGCTATTGAAGCGCCTAAGCAGTTTCGCAACGATGTACGGGTTATCGATTCAACGCATTTGTTGGCCATTAATGGCGTGCCATTTAATTATATTGCCAATACGCGTATGCCACAAGCGTTCTATGGCAATTTGAGTGTACAAGGCAAATTACATGTTGTGGATATTAGCATTGAAGGTCAACTCAATGATTATGCCATGTCGGCCTTGGGAGAAAAGCTACGTTTTATGCCCGAAATTGGCGCATTTGTGCAACGTGGCATTGTTGCATTACCGGCGCCGTTGCAACTCAATGACTTGACTGTTTATGGCCGCTTGGGCAATGCCACACAACCGTTGGCTTCATTCTTCCGGGATATCATTTATAAGAAGCAACCTGTTGGCCGCATACAAGGCACAAAAATCTTCACTGGCCGTGTTGCAATTACAAAGGGCGCGCACATTGATGTGCTGAATGCGCTCGATGTTCGAACATTGCTGGCCAATGTTGTCTATGCAAATGAAGCCGTCGACGTGCGGGTAGAGACGCCCGTTGTCTTCACCGCGCCGTTGCATACGCACAGAGCGGTCGTCTATGGCACATTGAGCGCGCCCAGTCTGAACAATTGCCGGCTGAGCGCATGGCTTGGGGAAACGGTGCGCGTTGATCAACCGATGAGTTTTGCATGTGCGTAAAATATTTAAAATTTCTTAAAGCATTATTAAAATATATATTTTCATTTAAATTGCAGTTATGTTATACTTCAGCGAAGGCGCTTTGAATAATAATAATCTAAGCGTGGCGCGTTTGAATGATGTCGATCTGTCGAAGTTGCTGACCTTGCATACGCCGCAGAATTTGACGTCGGCGAATTTGCTGTTCAATGAGTTGTATTTGACGGCGCCGGCGGGCGCTTGGCTCGATGTCGCGGGCACTGTCAATGGCGTTAATTTAACGGCCGCCTATGAAAATACATTGTTTGTAAGCATATCGTTTTTTTTTGCATTTTATATTACTTAAGTAATTATTTATTTGCTTTAACAGACAAATGGCAATGCCGCACAGTTGGTTAGCACGCCGCTCATACTGAAGTCGATACATGTGCTTGGCGATTTGACAACAAATGCGCCGATCAATGGCGTTTATGATTTGCGTTATTTGGCCTCATTGCATGCGCCGTCATTGGCGCTCGAGACGCCCTTGTATTTTCAACAACTGGCCGCGAACGATGTGCGCACAACGGCAGCGGCGCATATCTCGGGCATCGATTACAAGCATTGGCATGCGCAAACATTGTGGGCACAAGCGCGACCCGTGCAGAGAATCGCCGGCAATTGGAGTGTGCGCAATTTAACGGTCAAAGAGGGGCCACAGTGGCCGGCAGAGCGGCAGCGTCGGCATGGACAGCAACCGCCGGAACACAAATGCAATGCAACAGAGGCTAAGGATGAGCCAGATGATGCTGCCGTTGGCTATCAAATCAAATATGTGGCCTTGTATGATGCAATACATGTGAACAGCACGCAACAAATACGACGTTGCTTTATGCTAAATGCGGAGCGTGCAACAACGAGCAGCGGCAATGCCACAAATGCATTTCTCTTGTTAAATGCCGGCTGTTGGTCTATGCTCTATAAGTGGCAAGCGTTGGCCGCGCGTTTCATATTGCTCGATCGCTTTGAGAGCGGACCCATCGATGTTGTGCAAACAATAAGCGCCAATAATAATAGCACGGATATGCTGCAGTTTATAACAAGCTATGAGAGCACCTTGGATGATGATGATGATATTGTTAATAATAATTGTACAAAATATGATATGCAAACGTGGCGCATGGCAAATGTTATGTTGCCCCTCAATTATACGTACGCTGAATTGAAGGTAACACGTTCATTATTTGACTTATTCTTGCAACGTGCCGCACAGCCATTCATCATGTTCAATGCACGTGCCGCCGCACAACAACAACAACAACAACAGCGACAACAATATAGCACAACAAAAATATTAAAACATCCAACAACGGAGATCATTTTGCGTCCACAAATAAAAGATACAAATAATTTTACATTCGATGATTTTCGTGCGGTAATTATACGGATTATTGTTGATTTAATTGAGCGTCTCGATACGGAAATGAATATCACACAATTAAGCATACCGGAAAGTGATTTATATCATCAACAATTCTATGAGGATTTTCTCAGTGTTATGCATGAATTGCGCGCACAAAAAATCTATGCAAATGTCACATTTCTTAATTTAACAAAGCGACATTTACCCAAGAATCCGGCACAAGTGTTGGCCGCACGCACGGTGCAAATTGTCTGGCCCGTCATTGTGGAGATCGAAGAGATACATGGCTATTTGCGTGTGAATGAAACGCATGCGCATCCATTGTGCGATCGTTTGAAACAACATTTGGGCGACATTGTACGCGATGTGCTGCAATTGGCCTACAAATACAAAGGGAAGAAGCAAGAGACGCATGATGATACAATAATATTGTATGCGGTCATCAAACGTATACGTGATTTTCAAATGGCGCTTGCAGCATTATCAAAGGAAATGTCCGAATTGTCCACGGTTGAGACAAAAACAAACCAAATGTTTATGTTAATACAAAAGCAAGCAACAACAATGCCTGCTAATGTGAAACGTGCTATAAACCATGTAGATAATCATGCCACTGCCGCGTTGAGTCTTGTTGTTGGACCACGCGCAAAGCCACAAAAACTTATTGGCCAATTGGGCCGTAAGTCGGAAATTGCGATTGCTGCGCATATGCAACAGGATTATGTGCAACTCTATCATACAGATGGTCGTCTCTATCAAACGTTGCCCGCGCAACGGCCACGCCTACTCGGCGCCCTACGTATACGTGATGTAACGCTCTTGGCCTTTGTGGAAGCTTGCTGTCATGTGCGTGTTTTGCGCTATCGCGGCGTCCAAGGATTTGTGGAGTTTGCTGATTTTCATGTCACCGCGCCGATTGTGCAACTGTTGCCCCTCGAATTGCCGACGTCGACAACGTTGCGCGCGAGTGGTAAATTTTATGGCTTTGCTGTCGCCTTGGCACATGAGTTGCGCATCTACGAAGTTGTCATGTTAATGTCAAAGCGTAGCAAAGACACTTGTAAGTAATTTCCCTTCTTTTTCCCACCCCCTTAAATAATGTAATACATATCCATTTAAATAAATAAAGAATTAAGATTTCTTTACCAAAAATTGGACAATTATTTATTTATTTTTCAATAATCGTACAATGTCATGTTCCATAAATTACGTGTGTCAAAATTAGGTGTGTGGGGTACTGCGACACCTCGCCAAGCGGGTGCGTTTTTCTTCCAGATCCACGTCAAAATCTCACCAAGCGGCAGCAATGTTCTTCGAGAGCCTCATCAAAACCTCACCAAGAAGGGGAAGGGATCTGAAATTAAAGGAAAAAAAAGTCACATTATTTAATGAGATCCCCTAAGGGTTCATAAACCTTTATTAAACTCAAATTTTGAGTCCAACTGAGTACATGTAAATTTTGTACTCGTATTTGAAAGTAATTCATTGGAACATTCGCTCAATGAATTTCAATGCTCCCCTGATCATTCCTGTATTATCTTTAGGGAGTCTTACACTCTTATGCCGGCAAATACATGATGTAATGAAAGACAATGTTGACTTTATTCGTAGAAATAAAAAATTTTTTTTAAGTAAGGTAAGAGTTATGTATCTTGGTGATAGCATTAAGCTGAAGACTGAACCATTTCCATATAACCAAAATATATTTGCATCTATATACTGCTCAGAAGCTAAAAGTTAAAAAAAAAACACGATTCATTTCAGTTTGAGAGATCAAAGACAACAAGAAGAATTAAAATATAACCGATTAGTTTTTTAACTAATCAATTAAATTAAAATAAAAAGAATTTTTTGTGTTGGCTCACAAGAGTTAACACCAATAATAAAGAAACAGGAGAACTAGTCATTATTTTCGACAAGATATATTTTTTTTAAACAGCAAATTAAATTTATTAGAGTGAAAAGATACTCATACAATATGCACATGTATGTGTGTGTGTTTTATATGTATTCAGAATATTTTAAAGTAGTTTTTTTAGAGACCATTGATATTAAAATCAGCATTAAAAAATAAATCAGAAAGTTCTCAAAAAGAGAATTGCGCACAAGCCAAATGACAACGACACAGAGTTTGTTTCAACTGGTAGCGATCCAAAGTCATGATTGAGACACTTAAGCAGAACGAAGAAGAAAGACTCTTTAAATAATATTAGAAAAAACTTTATAGCAATATAAACTTGAACAAGGCAGATAATGATAATGCAGATATTTCGAAAAAAAAACACTGACGATAACAATAATTGATATATTTTGAAAAAAATTCACTGGCGAATAAATAAAAAAATAATTGAGATATTTCGTTAAAAATCACTGGCGATTAAATAAAAATAATGCAAACTCCGAAACTCTTCAAAGCTGTCACAATATTTATATTGAATAATTATACAAGAAGAAAAACGATACGAACTTAGCGGAGCCCTATCATTGCATCGACAT
Source organism: Phortica magna (assembly GCA_037044515.1). NCBI lineage: Eukaryota > Metazoa > Arthropoda > Insecta > Diptera > Drosophilidae > Phortica > Phortica magna. The sequence continues at coordinate 13,261 of JBAMBP010002285.1, forward strand.
TTCGGTTTAAATGAATAGAGAATGTTTCAAGATATTTCAGATAAGTTGAGATAAGCGAAACTTCATGAACGAGATGAGTGAGTCGAATTAAATAAAACCAATTAAAAACATTTTCTTTTTTATTTTAAATTATTTTTAACTAAATATATTTTTCAGAATTAAACTTTGACTTGCAGAATAAAAAAAATCAAATGAGAAGAAGAATCTTTATTACAATTACACCAAAAGACAAATAATAAAAATAATAAAAAAGAACTGTTCATTTCAGTTTGAGGGATCAAAGACAACAAGAAGAATCAAAGTAAAACCGATTAGTTAAAAACCAATTAAATAAATATGAAAAGAATTTTTTGTGTTGGCTTACAAGAGTTAACACCAATAATAAAGAAACAGGAAGACTAGTCATTATTTTCGACAAGATATATTTTTTTTAAACAGCAAACTCCGAAACTCTTCAAAGCTGTCACAATATTTATATTGAATAATTACACAAGAAGAAAAACGATACGAACTTAGCGGAGCCCTATCATTGCATCGACATTTCGGTTTAAATGAATAGAGAATGTTTCAAGATATTTCAGATAAGTTGAGATAAGCGAAACTTCATGCACGAGATGAGTGAGTCGAAATTAATAAAACCAATTAAAAACATTTTCTTTTTTATTTTAAATTATTTTTAACTAAATATAGTTTGTAGAATTAAACTTTGACTTGCATATGGACTTTAAAACAGTTAGCCTTAATGACTAAAATAAAATCAAATAAAAAGAAGAATTACAATTACACCAAAAGAACGGAAGACAAATAATAAAAACAATAATAAAAAAATTAAAAAATGAAGCACGACACTTCCACACAAGGATCATTTTTAAACAACGAAACGAAATTAAAAAAAATAAAAAAAAATAAATGCTTATAAGAAAATCTTTATAGAAAGTATAGAATGACTTTGCCTACAATAAATATGTTATTAAAGAAAACTTTTAAAGGTAAAAAAAAAACAAAAAAAAAACGAAATATATATTTACAAATTACTAGGCGCCGTTATGCACATTACGGTATTTTAACGGGCAGAAATAGACGTGGATCGCCTATTTTTGGACTTAAGCGTACGACAACTTGTTCTTTGCCATCGTCGAGCTCAAGAAATGAATTCCAATCGGCAAGAAAATAGAAACCATTTTTCTTTTTCGGTGGCAAAGGTTCTTGCGTATTTGGATTCGGACCAAATGAATCCTCCAGATCGGCCAGCGAGCCATTACGTGATTCCTCTGTGCTGCTATCGCCACCTGACGCCGGCTCGGTTACGGACACGGCGCTAGGCGTGGCGTTGGTGCTGCTGGTGTTCGGCTCACTCATATCGCCATCATCATTATTATTATCAGTGGCTGACAGACCCAAATCGAGACTAATGCGTGTTGGCGCTTGTGTTGTTGTTGTTGTCGCCTCATTATTCGTTGTCGGCGTTGTCTCATTACTTTGACGTCGCTCTTTACGCGTTTCAGCTGTGCCAATTGCCTGAGCACGCAAACTCTCGAAATATTTGGCATTCTGCGCTTGTTCATTGTTTGTACCCTGACTGTTATCCGCAAAACTGACATTGAGCTTTTGTAATTCCTGCAGATTGCTTATTAAACGTTGCAATTCACTCAAATCCGTGCCGGCATTTGTTTTCGCCGTCGTCATGGGCATGGGCGTGACAATTTGCACACGCTGAGGCGCTTCATTGTTGTCCGGCGGCATGGCCAATTGATAATTAATCTCACTAAACTCAGCCATGAGATCATCATTACTAATGCCGACATTTTGTTCATCGGCCATGTGTTCGCCGACTAACTTCATTACATCATCATCATTATTATCAACATCAAGATCATCATCGCTGCGTCGTCGAAAGCCGAAAGTTTGCTCTGTGGCCACGCCAATGCGATTTGCGGCACGTTTTATTGCCGCTTCAATAATTTTTGTGGCACTGTAAACGGGCAATTCAATTGTGCTCTCTGTCGTTGTTTTCGGCTCACGCGGCACCAGCGGCCGCATTGTGGTCAATGAGAAGACCGCCGGCGATGATGAGTCATCGTTACTGCGCGCTGTTGTTGTTGTTGCTGGCTTCAAGTCATCATGCGCATTGTTGTTATAATTTAACTGTTGTTCTTCTACTCTTTCTACTTCTCTTTGTAACATTGGTGCTGGCGTCGTTGTTGTTGTTGTTGTGCTAGTTGTGGTGCTTGTCGTCGTGCTTGTTGTTGTGCTTGTTGTTGTGCTGCTTGTCTGCGCAAATTTCGTTTCTAACTGTTCTGATAATTCATTTGGCACTGCGACGCCTAATTTTCTCAATTCTTGTGCATTATAAAGTAATTTTTGTAATTCTTGTAAATCTTTTTGTTTCTTAAATGCATTTGGTGGCATTTTTGTTGCGCTTGGCACAAAACGTGGCGCCTCCTTATTGCTCAACAGCATCGTCATTGTGGTTGGCGCTGTTGTTGTTGTTGTTGTTAATGGCGCTAATGTTTTATGTATCATGGGCGGTTGTAAATTTTGATAACTTAAACGTTCATTATCCGTTAATTGACTAAAGAATTCTTGATATTGCGCAAAATCATTGTCACCCTGTGCGCCGCCAACTTGTGGATTTGCCGGCTGTGACATAATTAACTCATGCAATTCCTCGCTTGAGCTTAAAGTTGACAACCCATTATTCGTCGTTGCCTTTTGGTCATATACCGGCAAGTCAAGTTTCAACTCTGGCGGCTCAGCTGTCGCAGCGACCGCGATTGGCGTCTGTGCTGTTGTCATCACTGGCGGCACAGCATAAACGATTTGTGCGCCATTTAAATTTTTCACACTTTGTGTACGTATCGAGGCCGCTGTCACAAGATTGGGCGCAATGGTTGGCTCTATGTCGCCAGCGCCGCCATTAAGACTTGCGGCTAATTCGCTTGGCGTAAATTTAACACGTTCTAATTCTTGTACTTTACTTAATAATTTTTGCAATTGTACATAATCATTTGGATCGACATCTTGTAGACTTGCGCCGCTGCCTGTATCATTTGTTAAATCAAATATTCTTGTTGCCAAATCTTCCGTTTTGGCTTTTGTTTGTTTATTGGTTTGTAATGCATGTTGTTGCTGCTGTTGTTGTTGTTGTTGCAGTAGTAGTAATTGTTGTTGCTGCTGTTGTTGTTGTTGTTGTTGATATTGTAATGATTTTTTGCCCGTTGTGGCCGCTGTTGAAATCTCAATGCCAAAATTATTGTTAGCATAAGAGGCGGCGGCAGCGGCGGCTGAAGATGGCACCGCCTGTTGATACAATTGCTGTAATTGCGCAAAGTCATTCAAGGGCACACGATAATCGGGCACTTTGGGCACACTGGCGGCGGCCTGCACATTGCGTGTTGTAAAACCAAGATAAGCGACAGAGGGCGCTGCTGTTACACTTGGGGGGTTTGCCGGCGCTGTATTTAAACGTTCAAGTTGTTGTACACGATTGATTAATTCTTCGAATTGTGCATGATCAACAGTTGTTGTTGTTGTAGTTGTTGGTTTTAATTTATATTGTGCGCCAATACGTTGTGCAAGATCAGCGTGTGCTATTGGACGTGGTGTTGTTGTCGTTGTTGTTGTTGTTGTCGTAGTTGTTGTTGTTGTTGGTGTTGGTGATGGTGGCGGCGCACTAGTTGCACGTTCTAATTGCGCAAGATATGCTTGTAATTCAGCTATATCTAAATTTGGTCGCTTTGTTGTACTAGTTGTTGTTGTTGTTGCTGTTGTGCCCTTGCCTTCCTTCTTGCGTGCCTGTTCATAAAGACGTTCCAATTCACTATCATCGCTTAACAAACGTTGTAATTGCGCAAAATCATTAACACCCAAGCCGCCGCCATTAACATAATTGTTACGTGGTCGTTTGGTTGTTGTTGTTGTCGTTGTTGTGCTGGTTTTCTTAGCTTGTTGTTGTTCCAATTGTTGTAATTGCTTTAAGATCAATTGTAATTCTTGCGCATCGTTTGGTGTCTTAACATTTTTGTTTGTTGTTGTTGTTGGTTGACTAAAACGGTTCGTTAATGTTTGTGTGCGTGTTAAGGCGTCGCTGCCGCTGCCACTGTCGACGCCGCTGTCGCTAGCTTGTAGACTATTGTATGCTTTTGTGGTGGCGCTTTGTTTGAGCACATTTTCGGGATTAATGCGTAAACGTTCAAGCTCTTGTAAATTCGTTAAAAGTTTTGCCAATTGATCGGCATTACTGCTGCTACTCGGTTGTTGTTGTTGCTGTTGATAATGATTGCCCGAAGCGGCAAAATTAATATCAATATTTGGATCAATGCGACGTCGTGGCTTCTTTGGTTCAATTAATAAAGGCGCACCGTTTGTAATTAAATTTACAGTTGGCAACACTGTTGGCAAGGCAGCTGGCGCAGGTGTTGTCGTTGTTGTAGTTGTCGTCGTCGTTGTTGTTGTTGTTGGCGCTTTCGTTGTTGTTGTGGTTGTTGTCGTTGCTGCTAATTTACGCGTTTTAGGCGTCTTTGTTTGTAAACGTTCCAATTCCTGTAAATTCTCAAGTAATTTAGCTAATTCTGTATTACCGCTGGGCACCTTCGCTGTTGCTATCTCCGTTTCCTCACTGGCCGGCTCAATATTATGTGCATCATGTTTTGCTGCTGTTGTACGTTGCTGATTTTTCTTCATTGCCTTACTGCTCTTCTTTACAATACCAAAACGTGTTAAATAACCCTCAACCTCCGGTTTAACACGCAACTCTTCGCCAATATTAAGTGGCTTGAAATTCGTATACGCATCGGGCTTAATTTGTACACTTGTCGCCTGAAGGCCACGTAAGTCGGCAATGCTCGCCGTCTGTGGCACATAACTGGTGATTATCGGTTTTGGTGCGCTCTCTGCCGGATAATAATCATCAATTTGCGCATAACGATTACGTTGTGTCAATTGTTTTTGTTGTTGTTGTTGTTGTTGGCCACCCACAATGCCTAGACTTTCCAAAATATCAGCAACAGGTTTCACTGTTGTTGTCGTTGACAATGCTAATTTACTTAACGGTTTCGGTTTACGCAAAAATTCCGCATTCTTTGCATTATAATGCGAACTAAAACGTTGTAATGTCGGCGCTGGCGGCACAGATGGCGCCACTGTTGCTGCATTCAATTGTGCAACTACATCGGCTGCATAATCATAGGCATACGGTAGCTTTGTTATTGGTTGAAATTGCATGCTTTGTTTCATGGGCACAGATGGCGTCATCTGATACATGACCGGCGCCGGCGCTGGCGGATGATAAGTTGTCGGATTCGGCGCGAACGCATGACGTATTTGTGTCTTGTGCGGATAGGCGGGCTTATATGTCGTTGCATCCAATTTACTTTGTAAAATTGCCGCATTTTCGGTGCGCGGCACAGAACTGGGATCGGGCGTTAGAAATTTAATTGGTTCCGGCGGCGTATAAGCATCAATAACCTTCGTTACCGGTGGTCTTGTATAGAGTTCCTATAAATATAATTTAATTAATAATTTCGTTTTTAAAATTAAAAAAAAATTTCAAACGCACTTGTAGATTCTCTTCCGTATTGTTGTCCGTATTAAAGGGCAGCACAAGCATCAAAGCACGCATGCTGTCCGCACGCGTCATATCGCCCGCCTCAATGCTCTTCTCATATTCCTCACGTGTCACCTTCTCGTAGAGCTCTTCAATCTCACCGCTGCTTGGATTTAATAAAATATTATTATATATCATTATATTATATATCATTATAAGCTTACCGCGTCAAACGTGGCAATGCCGGATCATTGGCGAGTATCTTTTGCACCTCATCGATGGTCTGTTCCAGCTCGGGCCGCTGGAAATATGATTTATCCAACTGTTGCAAATAGTTGGTCGTCTTCGAGTGTGCTTGATTTATATTCGGATAGCCGTACACATGTGTTACGCACACTAGTAGCCAAAGCGCTAGGCACAGACGTAGCATTGGCACATTAATCATCACATTCCTCATCATAGCACGCATTCTGCTGAAAATAATAAAATATTAGATGGCTTTGATTTTCATTTCCAAACAAACAAGCATTTTAATATTACTGTTTGATTACTAAAAATAGTTTTTATTATAAGAAAAGCACGCGTTCTACAAGATGTTGGTTTCTCCAGCAAATGGCGCCAAAATAGCTCAAGGCTGTTGGACGACAACCAGTGTACATTCAAGCACAACGCTTAGCCTTGCATCAAGCTGAAGGCCAACTTTGTCAATAAGAGGTATTTTAATAATTATAATTCTGTGTATCTCCAGTTATATAAAGTTTGTAGGAATAATCTGTATGAGAAGAGAAAATTGCTTGAGACATTTTCGTACGTTTGTCAAACCCTACTTTTGTCTAACCGTTCATCCGTCTATCCTTCAACATTAATGGTTCCCGAAAACTATAAAAATTCATATCCCATCTTCATAAATCTTCTAAATCTTCGCTGTCATGCAGCTTCTTTCTGCTTCATAGTCTATAAACATCACTTTGACTTGATTTTTATTATATTATTTTGTTTTTGTTTTAAACATGTTATTTTCAAACTTGTTCAACCACGTCACATCCATCATATATTGTCTTTGCCATAACTTACTTGCTTATTAATTTATCTTAAACTTTCCTCTGAAACGATTTTCTTTGCTATCTTCATTGTTCACACGCGTATAAATCACAAAATCAGAAACGCCTCTTAACGTCAAACAATATGTATTACATAAGCCTTAAATCGAATGCAACATCATGATATACACTTGAATGATTTCCTCAAAGTTAAACGGACAGACAAGCATGTCTTCAACTTCGTCACAGACGTTTGAGCAATGACGATCAAATGTTTGTTAATGAAACGTTTAGTTTTCATTTAATTGCTAACCAACATAAAAATCATCATCAATAATAATAATATTGTAATATGCGATCTAAGCGGCAAGACCCTAAAGTGGCAGCAGCGATTTGACAGCAGACAACAACATAATTATCGACGTCACAATAATGTTGTTGATTGTGTTGAACATACAATCAGCATAGTTGAGTGCGTTGACCGTTAGCGAAATACAGTTAGATAATCTTCAACGTCATCATCATCGTATGAGATATAAAACGTTTCAGCCAGACCATCCATAAAGCGTCGCTTTCGTCAAACGGACCAACAGGTTTCGCCATCTGTACGTGTTGTGCATTCTGAGCGTGTCACGGCAACGTGTCGGCATTTAAAATGTTATCTAGTCCTATTGCAGCACGTTTACAAAGACTTGACTTCATCATGCCTGGCAAACTCATAAAATGCGAAGCAACAACAAACATTTAAGACACATGCACTCCTTAGACAAGAAACGTTCAATAAACACAACTAATGCACATTTTGCGCCTATGTTGTATGGCACAATACATGCACATACGGCAATTTAGCAGGCAGCAACACAGCATAAACTTTGCTATTAAATATTAAATGGTTTTATGTTGTGTGCGTCTTTAAGTAACATGAAGCGCAAAATTACGTTTAGTTTTTTTTGTTGACTTACGACCTTGCGTCTTACTTCAAGCTAAATTGAAAATCTTTTATAAATTACAGTATAACAAATAAAAAAAAAAAAAAAATCTCATGGAAAAAATGCAAAAATAAATTTTGCGTTCAAAAAAAATATAATTAACCTTTTAACACCAAAACAATAAACACAAAAAATTCAAGTTCTAAATTCCAAATTACCGTTCATTAAGCATGGCTATAACCTCGGAGCATAATCTGCTACGTTATCTAATACAATGGGGTAAACACGAAGACATAATCATTTGTGATATTGCACATGCGTGAGTAATTGCATTGCACAGCCTATGTTACATAACGCCAAACCATACATACGTCAAATCAACGTATACACTGGCGCTTTATGTCTAAGCGAAAGCCATGCATACGTCAAACCAACGTACAACTTTAAGCGCTAGTTGGTCGTATGTATCGGTATGAAGTTGTTTGACATACCACTAAATAAAACTAATGGAACAAAATTTGTTCAGCTCTTTTGAACGTGTAACAGATTACATATTAGAGGGTATTACGACAAGGAATCCGATATATACAACGCTTAAAATATGGCGTGAAGAAGATGCTATTGCGATGCTCAAACGTTATATAACACATATATTGAGGACCGAGTCATCGGTGATGGCCATATCCGCCGATCAAAAGGAACTAAAAGGTGTTGCGCTATTATTATTACTCACCGAGGAATGGCGTTCATGGTAGGCGTTACTTTATCACGTCTCTTTATCATGTCTCTCAAATATTTTTTTCAGGATCGGCATGCAAAGCTATACGGATAGTCATGGCATTTTCAATGAAGTATTGAATATGAATAATATATTACATAAGTTGGCCAAACAGAAATTGGATGTTAAAGCCTATGATTGCATGTCGGTGCAACAATTTGCCGTCGAGGATTATTTATTTCGTGATCATACATTTATGATGGAATTTTTCAAGGCATTTACTGAATCTGCACGTCATATGCAAGCAACGCGCATTACATACATTGCCATGAGCTATCGGGCGCAGCGTATTTTACGTGACTTCGGCTGGACTGAGGTGGCACGGGTCATTTACTCGATATATAAAGTGAATAACGAACGGCCGTTCGATGTGTTACGCACGGTCGGTGAATTGAATTCGGTGCTTTATCAATTGGATTTGCAACCGGTGGTGCCTTATATGGAAATGACCGGCTTTGAGGAGATACATCGACAGATTTTGGCGCGTGCAAAATTCGAATAGTTTTCAAATGTTTATAAAATTTTTGTAACGTTTTCTATATACAATAAATTGAAGATACAATGCATATAAAGTGGGAAATAAAAATGTATGAATGAAAATTTTTAGATTCTCTTTGGATCTTCAAATACAAACGTTGGTTTTTCAAGATCTATATTTTTTATATTATCATTGCAATTAGTAGTAACCGATTTTCACATATTTTTTACTGTTATTTATTAAACTCAATTTTTTTTAATTAAAGGAATATTAAGTGCCTGACGTATGCGTAATAATTCTTACGTTAAAATTTAAAAAAATTAATTTTAATATCAAAAAAAATTTTTTAAATTGTTTTAGATTTTCAAATTTTTTTCAGACATTCTAATTTGATGCCTATATTATTTATAATGTTGTAAAATTATGTTTCTAATTTTGCACAACTTTTTGCTTAATGCGTGACGTATGCGTAATATTTAAAGAAGTAAAATAATTTAATTCTTTGTTTAAGTCTTTTAAAAAAAGTATAACACACAAACAGCTTTTATATTTAGTTGTCTAATTTCTTCAACTTTTGGTTAATTATTAAAAAATAAAACACAGCAAAAAACCGGCGCCATAAAGTGCATAACATTTAATCAACTTTATGAACGACAACGTCCTCTTTTTTTTGACATTCATCACCATGCCAAGCAACGAGTTGTCTGTCCAAGCAAAGAAGTGAAATATATATAGATGTAAGTATATGATTTGCAACCATAAAACGGCACCAATGAAGCATGTCTCACTGTCTTAATAGATTTTGTAGTTTTACATAACCACAAATGATATTAAAAAAAAAATCGAAATGTTTCTGGTTTTATGGGACTTTCAATTTTGGTTTCTTGTCGCATAAAATCTTAATTTTTATGAATGTTTCAGCAGACATTTTCATTTGCCAAATTACACTTATTGCACAGCTTGGAGGATATTTGCCGGTTTTCATTTAATAATGTCTTGTCATTTGAGCGTGTTGAGTGGCGGCGAGGGCAGGTGAGGAGAGCGTGATTTATGTCAATAATAAATTGTTGGCTATTTGTGTTTTTATGCCATTCGAACTTTGGTTTAAAATCGAAAGCGAAAAATAACACTGACACACAAGAAAGTTAACGCTTTGTGGTTTTACGTAATGTGTGATAAATACATATATATATATATGTATAGACGAATACTTTCTTAAAACTTGACTCATGACATGCATTAATGAATCTTTTGATAAACTTAAAAAAAATTGTATTACTTCATTATATGTTTAAAAATGCATAGAACTTCAAATAATTAATAATTAAAAAGCAAGAAAAAATTTAAGAATATTTCTAAGCCAAAATTAAAAAACACTTCTCACACACTGAAAAAAAAAAATGTAAATAAAAATAATTTCTTAAAAGATTATTTAATTTCGTAAGCGAAAAAAATTATTTGTAACATTTGACATAATCAAAAAATAAACAAACAAAAAAAACAAAAAAAAAAATAAAATTAAATAATATAATTTGTTCGAATTACAACAAGCAAAGCGAAACGGTAGCAAGAGAAGTGAGCCAAGTTAGCTGCAAGACAAGTTGGCTACAATGAATGTGTCTTGACTGACTGACAAGCCAGCCTCGTACAAAATCATCATCATCATCATCATCGTGTTTATCAACAACAACAACAACAACAGCTTATGTAGTTTAGGCCTAAAGCGCTGCGCAGCCAAGCGCATTAAATGCGGCTAACAATTTATTAACCGCTCCGACTGCTCAACCCGCCATGCCACACACACACGCACACTCACACTTACTTCACACAACGGTAAGGGGGCAATACAATTAAATCTTAAGTAAGGTTTTATTGTTGTTGTTGTTGTGATAGTTGTTGACGTCTTTCCATTATGCTGATGGTGTCCAAGTTAATAGTTCCGCACTTGAAAGCGTTTGTTGAAAGCCAACACGAAAAGCAAAAACAAATATTAATAAAAAAACAAAAAGAAAAATTATTTCACTTCTCTTTTGTTTTTCTGCTATTTAACACTTCTTTTTTGGTTTCAATATGCATTTAAATATTCAACTGTTCTAAGTTGACGGCGCTCAAGTCATAACATAAGACAATTAACATTTAACACTTCTTTTCTGAATTCAATATGCATTGTAGGCAAAAAAGTTTTAAGTATTCAACTATTCTAAGTTGATGGCGCTTAACTCATGACATAAGACAAATAACATTTAACACTTTTTTTTTTGGTTTCAAAATGCTTGCAGCCAAAAAAGTTTTAAATATTCAACTATTCTAAGTTAACATCGCTTAAGTCATAACATAAGACAAATAACATTTAACACTTTTTTTTTTTACGACGCTTAAGTCATAACATAAGACAAATAACATTACGCAAGCAAGAAATTTAACTTATGTCGCTATGTAAGCGCTTGACACATAAAGCATTTGCTATTATCACATAACACTTGCACTTCATTAAAGTAGAAAATTAACACAAATGCGTTCTTCAAACAAAGAAAAGTGACTGCAAGACACAAAAGTAAACAAAAAAAAACCACAAAATAGAAAATAATTGTTAAATTATGTTTGTTCATATTAAAGTTAAGCTCAAAGACAACGCACGTTGACCACAAATCAAGACTTCAAGACAATTGTCTGAGCGAGCAACTCATTCACTGAGCATAATGAAGTTCATTAAATGCACGTTTTTCTGTGAGTTTGTTTGCGTTTTTGTTTTTGTCATTCATTATTTTATTTAAGTTATGACTTGTGCTTTGTGTATGCCACCAATCAAAAGGTCAAATTGCAGTTCAGCCGCAAAAACAAAAACAAACGCAAAACACAAAAACGGTAAGCAAAGCAAAAAAAAAGAAAAAAAAAATTCACATAAAAATAGTTAAAAGAGTTCAGGGTCAAGTTTGTTTAAATCATTTTGAACTTGGCGTTTGGTTTAAGGTACAAAATTCCAATTGTCTGTAATTATATGTAAGATTTGGCTTAAGCATGAATGTTAATCAGATTTGTGCATTTAAGCCAACCTGACTGGACTAACTTGTTTGAAGAACAGAACACTTCTTTTGTTAAAATGCAAAAGACAAAAAAAAAATAATATTTTATAGTCCAGGAACTCCGTATAAAAAAATTCAACTAAAATCCGGAAATATAAAAGTACCTCCTACACTTACTTATATGTCTAATAATATGCATTATGATTTTTAAACAAATTCTTATACAATTCTCGTATTTTATAAATCGAGCAAACAAAAAAAAATAAATAAAATTCAGTGGATTTTCTGGATTCATGCTGCAGGACAAGACAACTAAGTCAATAAAGCAATAAGAAAGCCGCACCGAATACAACGAAATGAAAACAAACCATAAAAATTGACACAAATCGAAATAAACCGAATTAAGAAAATTTCCAATCAGTCCAATAAGCCAAATAAATATAATAACATCTTAAATACAAAATTTCCAACAAGTTGAACTTGCATAACACGACATACACAAGGGCGTAGCTGGGGAGGGTACTTTTGCACAGTGAAAGTTAAAAAAGTAATTGATAGTATTTATGGATACTTGAAATGTTGCACGGGCAGGTAATATTTTTTTTTTGAGAGTGTTCGTCCTTTAATGGCCCCCCTTAGGCTACGCCCTTGGTCATATATATATACATATACATAAATGAAATGTTTGCAATTGACCATATTCAGACGACGAACCGAACGACTTTGTCTACTCACCATGTATAATAAATGAAAAAAAAAAACAACAACAACGCAACAATAAATAAAACGGCGAGCAATTTTCTTGCAACTTGTTTGATTTGATTTGATCGAATATTTCATACAAGTTGTATGGCGTGGCGTGGCAATGCGTATGCGTTTGTATGTATGTGTATGTGTGTGTTTGTTGCTTTTACTGCGTTTTGCGTTGGTCGTTGGTTTTGATTGTCGCTAACGTTGTTGTTTTTGCTGTTGTTGTTGTTGTTGTTGCGGTTGCTGTTAACGTTGTCGCCGCCACAGCGTTCCTGTGACAAGTCTCGCTCTCGCTCGCTCTCTCTCGCTTCCACCACGTGACGCCTTTGGTCAGACTGCAAAATGCAGTTCACAACTTGGCGTGTGTTTTTTTGATTAGCAACAACAAAACCAAAACGAATGCCAAAGTGAAGTGAACGCAACGCAAAGTTGTGAAATGAATTGGTTTTGGTAGCAAATTGAATATTTTTTTTTTTTCAAATGTTTGATATAAATTTTTCTTTGCTCTTTTTAGTTTATTTGTTTGTTGATTATGGTTTGTTTGTTTGCTTGTTTGTTTATACACTTTTGCAATTGGCTTTGAAGCAAGTTTACATTTACAGTTGAGATTTTGTAATGCCTTTTTTGGTTTTTTAATGGAAAATTCTATATTAGCACAGCAAATAATAATAATAATAACAACAACAACAAAATAACGGTGAATGTTGTTAGACAACAATTAATGATGCAGAAAAAAAAGGCGAGAAAAATATGCATTTACAAAAAAAAACAATTAATAAAATAGTTTTTAATGAAATATGAAACAAAAAATTTATAAAAAAATATAAATAATACAAATTTATTTTGGTTTTATTTTAAAACAAATTATTATTATTTTTCTTATTAATTATTATTATTATTTAAAATAAATGTTTTTTTTTGGTTGTATAATAATAACAATTTTTTGTTATTGTTTAAATTTTTTCCGCCAAAAAAAAACAAAAAAAAACCGTTTTATTAGCACTTTCACCTGTTTTAAATGCGCTAAACAGTTTGTATGTTGTTGTTGTTGTTTTTGACTTTTTGGTTTTGCCTTCTTTTTTTGTAAATTTCTTTATTATTTAAACAATTATTTAAATTAACACAGACAACGTGTAAGCAACAAAAAAAAAATAATAATAGTGAAAATTGCAATTAATTTTTATTTTTATTATTTTTTTTTTATTTTGTCAATTTTTATTATTTCACTTCTGTTTTTTTTTTTGTAATTTAATTACTTTTTGCACTTTTAAAAAATAATTATTAAAAAAAAAATTTATGCATTTATTTAATGTTTCTTTCTTTTTTAAAAACCGATTTGTTTTTGTTAATCATACACTATTTGATTTTTAATAATTATTATTTTTTTTAATTGATTTTATGCGTACTTTTTATTTGTCGTTGTTTTTATTTTTTCTTTCGTTCGATACGTGCGATTTGACAACGCGATTTTTTGCGCATGCGCGACCTCAAAACATTTTCAGCGAACAGTTGAATTCAAACTGTGCCGTTCGACTTCCTTCAACAGACGCTTAAGCAGCGCAAACGCAACAACTCATACCTGTCCGTCTGTCTGTCTTTAACATAAGAAATTCATACCGAAACAACAAAACTAACCAGACTAATATGCAGTCTGCGTCTGCGTCTGCTTCTTCTACTACGTCTCTCACTCATTGCTAACTCTTTCATATCATGCACACGCCGCACACTTACACTTGTTTAACGCAGTGGCTCTCATTATTTTTTTTTTGTTTTTTGCTCTCGCAATATTCGGCTTTGTCATGCGTAAGTGCGTGAGTAACGTTCGGATCATGTTTGAAATTCTAAAGTTGCATTACTCACGCACGGCTAAAGTACAAGTTTTGTTATTGTAATTACGTATACGTACATTGAACAGCATACGAACTTTCATAGAAGAATGATTTGAAATATTGCGCTTACGCTCTCGCTCTCATACATTTTTATAGAGCAGCGCTCTCTCAGCATACACTTGTCCGTTGCGCGTAACTAAACGAAGGCATCACTTTCAATACATAAGTATGATATGTTACAGTGTATTGCATTGAAACATAAGACAGTGCTGCTTGGTTAGCACTTTTATATGTGTGTATGTACAAGAAGATTTTATACTTTAATTGTTTGCTTTTGCTTTAGTTTTTAATACGCTTTTAAAGTGTATAATTTAAGGTCATCGCTATTATTTTACTTATTTAACATTCTTAAGCATCTTGTTTTTTTTTTGATTGTCTAAAGTTGTAATTAAAATAGTCGCTATCTCGCTCGTACTTGCTTAGACCAACGACAGCCGTTCGCCTTGACCAAATACACCTGATGATCTCTAAAAGCATTGCTTGATATCGTTCAGCATGCAAAGACATCGGCGGCAACTTTTGATATTCTTCATGTTGTTGTTGTTGTTATTGTTTTTCTAATTGTTTTGATTGTTGGTTTTGATTAAATTTATTAGGTCAACTCATTTTATTACTTCTTGATTGAACTTTTAGTTTGAATTTCGAAATTTTCGTAATTTTTTTTTTTTTTGTTTATTTTAAGACTTTTGCACAACTTCAATGAATTTTACTTAACAGTAAGTAAGTAAAAAAAAAAGACATACATCATTCATAAGGAGGCATTAACATGGCTTTTTACGTCTGTTCCTGCTGACGACGGCTTTCGTTGTCCATTAAATTGTTGAAGTTATTGCAGCGCGCTAACCAAAGAGTTGGTCACACAGTCAGCCAATCCATTAGTCAGTCAGTCAGTCAGTCAGTCGAACATTTGCCTTCACTGTTTTAGCTTCACTTGTGCCTTGGCTGGAAATGAGGTTATTTTCGATCTTTGGCGAAATTTATATACGCTTGCCAGCATTTTTCCTAAATATTCTTGTTGGAAAAAAATTTTGTTTTCGATTTTCTAATAAGAATTATTTGTGCTTAAAGTCAATTTTTCAATTGTAATTTTTTTCAAGCTTTCATTTTAGCAATATGATATTTTTACTTTATGGGCGGTGCCACGCCTTTATGACCGATACTTAATAAAACTTTATATTATATTTTTTTACCAAAAACCTTCTTTTCGACCGAACAGTCCTATGACGTTTATATGATATATATATGATATATAAAAAACCGCCATCCTCATCATCAGATCATTCCCATGGCAGTGTTATATGTTATATATGAGAGCAGACAAGAAAAGAGGCGGACAGACATGGCCAATTTAATACGTCTCATCGTGCTGATCGGGTATACCATGTATATACTTTATAAAGTCGAAGATGTCCGCTCCTTCATGACAAAATTAATATACTCTTTTTGCAAGCGCAATTTTTCCATAAATTTGTTGTATCTTTAATTTTGGCTCATTTGTATCTTTTGGTTGATTTTTGACTATCGTAAAGTTTAAGCATTCCGTTATTTTTCATCTGTGACTTTTCTTTTTTTCTTTCTTTTTTTTTATGTCTGTCTCCACTTCACTTTACGCATCTTTTAAGCTCATTTGATTTGTTTGCTTAAAGTGCTTCAACGACTTTTTATGTCTGCTTCCTACTCAACTGCTTCTGCTTCTTCTTCGCTTTAACCGCCTCTTCTTCTGCTGCTTTTTGTCTGCAAATGCTTTAAGTGCATGTGTTGTTGGTATTTCTTGATATTGCTGTCAATTGGCTCGAATTGATCGAACATGAAATGAACAAAAAAAAAAAAAAAAAGAAAATTAAGAAAAAAGGTGAATGATGAACAATTTGTAGTCAAGAAATAAAATAGAAAAATGTCGTTTTTTTTTTTATATTTCATTTCATTTCACTTTATTGCTTTGCGCATCACACAAATATGTATTTTCATCGCGTTTCGCTTTTGCCTTGTACAGCTGTGTACAAAAAAGTAGTAATGCGCAATCAAATCGCACATGTTAAAAAAGAAGACAATAAAAAAACAACAACAAATATAACTTTTGATTTGTTATATTTCCAATTGTTTAATTTATTCGAATTGTTTTCTCAAATTCCAAATTGTGCTGAGTTCTAGAGATATCATATAATATATTATATCATATAAGTCACACCAAATTACACATATTACTACTTCGTATGGTTTACTTTATTCTATTGGGATACCCAAATTAGTAGGAATATTACAACTTGTCTTCATACTCAATAAAAGATGTATTTTTATGGGTTTCTTGGGCCAAATATTAGAATTTTCCTACATCATTCAACATTAAAAAATAAAAAAATTTTATTATGAAAAACATGCATTAATTATATCATTATTATATTAGGTTCTTACGTCCGGTTGATTTTTATTGGTCTCGCACAACTTCAAGTCGATTGAAGAACTCGTTCTATAAGAATCAGTAGAGCCATGTTGTCGCTTCTTCCTAAGTGCTTGAGCATGTGTGTGTGTTTCTTGAATTCATTCAAAATTCATTCCTGAATTCATTCAAAAGTACCACCAGTAGTCTAGAGCCTCACCTATGGCATTATATAAGGAATTCGCTTTATTTCTACATCATCATTATAAGCAACATGACTATTTTTATGAGCACAATTGTATGTATCTATGTGTGTGTGTGTATGTGCTCTGCTTTTGTTGTTATTGTTATTGTCAACTGCCACCCGCTAAACAAATATTTTACACAATTGCATTATGCAATTGATAATCATGTTTAATGCGCTTACATTTTGCTCGCCACAATTAATTGATGCCACAACGACATGTCTTCATTAGTTGCATGAATGGTCGATTGTTCGCTGATTGATTATAATGCCATAAATTAGCTGACAATAATATGAAAGTGTCAACGATTTGACATCATTTCGATGTGTTTTTTTTTATTTATTTATTTATTATTTACTACAAGCAAAACAAAAGACTTAGGCAACGAACTTGGCATTGCTTGTTTAAAGTAAATGTGATTTGTTGCTGACATTTATTGCTATTATTGTTGTTGCTATTGTAATTGTAGCAACACAATATTTGTTGGTGTTATGCACGTTGCCCATTTAGCTTGTCCGTCCGTCTGTTTGTCTGTTTGTTCATTCATTACGCTTGTCAACAAAAAAGCTAACAAAAATTTATGCCTTTTTCTTTGCGCTTTTTTGTAATTGAAGTAAAGCGGAAGTTTATTTTGGTACACAATGTAATTCAAACTGTTTTAACAAAGTTTATTTTTTTTCTACTTCTTCTTGAGTTGTACAGAGTTATGCAAATAAGTAATTGTATACCTTAGAAGAAGACGAAGCACATTTGTCATAGAGAAGACAACAAAGTGCTGTAAATAACACCTAAGAAAGTCATGTGTATTGCTCAAACCCAAAGGCGCATTAAGAATGCTGCGGATGGGCCTATGAATTAAGAGGCCTTAAAAATAATAAGTTGATGCATTGTGTAGAAGAACTTGTCTCCTGAATAGCACAAAAAGTGAGGAATGAAATGAAGCGAAGATTCTGAAAAAGAATTAACTAAAATAAGAGAATTATTGCGAAGGAGAGGAGAAGCAGAAGACAATGAGAAAGTTACAATGAAAAGTAGAATAAACTTAAAAAAAATCAAATATTTGATTGTGAAAATTTAAGAATTAATATTTCTTTAATTGAAATTAAAATATTTCTGAAAAATATAAATAAATTAATAAATCGCTTTAATAAGCATGATCACCCTGATGATGTATAAATTCGGACCTGTGCGGTTAGAAAACATTTATAAGAAAAAAGCAAAGGCGTGACTAAAAAAGAAAAGCAACACGAAACAAAAGCAACTATAAAGAATTCATATATAGTACATAAGTACATACATAAGTATATCATGTCATATCATATCATATCATATTATATACATAACCAACCACCCAACCAACCTGACGAATGAACTTTCGGAAATCCGTTCTTAGTGACTGTCTAAATCATATTTTTAACTTTTATATAAATAATATAAAATGTTTTAATATCTTTTAAAATATTTTTTTTTAATATTTTATATAATTTTTAAAATTTTGTGTTAGTTTTTAAATATTTTTTGTTATATTTTTTTATAAATAATTTTTTTGTTCTTATTTATTTATTTCTTTCTTTTCAAATATATATTTTTTAATATTTTTTATAATTTTTTATATTTTTTGTTATTTTTTTTTAACATTTTCTGTTATATTATTTTTTTTTAATATTTTTTTTTGTTTTTTTTTTATTTATTTCTTTCTTTTTAGATATTTTTTTTTAAATATTTTTTTTTTATAATTTTTTAATTTTTTTTTATTTTTTTAATCATTTTTTTTTGTTTTTATTCTTTTAAATACTCATTTATATACGCAAATATTTATCACTTGTCTTGTTGTCTGCATTCGTATTTAATCAAAAGCTCACTTGGAGACTTCTGCCATTACCCCCCGTCGCCGAGCAAACCGCTTTGCCCGCCAATGAACACTTGACCATGCCAAGGCACTCCTCGGCCACTTGTCTGTCTCGACGGATGATTTGCAAAAAACAGAAAAAATGAAGCAAAAACGAAACAGGAAAAAAAATGTAAAAAAAAAAATAATTATTAAGAAAAGTTACAAATAAAGCAAAAAAAAAAATAATAAAAATAAAAAAAAAAAACAGCGCTTTTGTATGGCATTCACTTTCTCCGTTGGCCGGTTTATGACTTTGTCACTTTCGTTGTTGTTTTTGTTGTTGTTGTTGAAGTCATTTTCGGTTATGCTTTTATTGCTTATGAATTTGTTTTTGTTATGTCTTTGCGGCATTTTAACACATTTTGTTTGCTAATTTTTTTCATTTTAACTTCTTCTTCTTCTTGAAGTTATTAGTCATGCATGCATGAGACGCCCATTTGTGTGAAAGAGTTGGCAATACACATGAATGTCTTTGCAAAGGCTAACGTATTATTTAATAAAAATCGATAATTAACATAAAAAATATGCAATAAATTCTAATTTGTTTAAAAAAAACTATGATGTAAACTCATTTTGGCTTTTGGTCAAAAATTTAAACAAAAAGGCACCAATTTTTGGACCAATTTTTTTTTAAAAATTTGCATTTATTTTTTGGTAAACAAAAAGCAGAACAAAAACAAAAATTGTTGTATTATTTAAGTTGTTTGCCAAACAAAAACTATAAATAATTAAAATAATATTAATAATTTTTAAATGCCATTTTTGTAATATTTTTTTTTTTTGGTGTTGTTATTTTTACGCTTTTAGCACTTAAAATGTCAGTTTACTTGCTTAACCTCAAAGCATTTAAATACAAAGCAATATCAACAACAACAACAACAACAATAATAATAATGTTGTTGCATAGCACAATTATTGCATTGCAATTGTTGGTAACACAGATTTCTACAGCTGCTTCTTCTTCACCTTCAATGACTTTGCGCTGCTGCTTCTTCTGCGTTACTCACAGCTTAATTATTGTTGTAATTTACGCGTTTCAAAAATAAACGGAAAAGATAACATTAGCAAAATGTGTCACACACACAAAAAAAAACATTATTAAAATAAATATGCTCTTCATTGTTAACTGTCATGCATTAAAAAGAAAAAAAAAATAGTCAAGTCAAACTCGACAATATGATACACTACACAGCCTATTTTGTTGTTATTTTAAATTAATTATTTAATTTAAATTAATATTTATTTTATCATCCTGATCAAGTATATAATTACTTTGTAGGGTATTAGATCACTCCTTCATTTAGTCTGAAGCAAACATAATATACACTGTACATTTGTGTAGGGTATAAAAAGTGTCTCTTTTTTATATATATACATTTTTTTTTTTTTTGCTCATCTGTTTGTCGAATGTCTTTGCTGAGCTTTGACACGCACCAAAATGACACAATTTATGATAAAGAAAAAAAAAACAACAATAAAAACACCAACAACAACAACAACACGCACGACAAGTCTTCAGCGGAATTGAGTGTGACAAAGTTGCCAACCATTAAGTGTTTTTTTGTTTTTGCTTACATTTGCATTGCATGTTGTTGTGTCTATTTATTCGCTTTATGCGCGCGTAAAAAAAATTGCATAATTAAACAATTAAAAAAATAAAAACTAAAATGAAAAACGTATTTTGCATGCAATCAAAACAAGAAACTTAATTCAAATACAGATGGCCGGCCGGACAGACAGACAGACATTAATGACTTTGTGCAAATATTTTTTAACATGACAATTTAACTTTGCAAATTAAAAAAATTATTTTTATCATTTATTTAATGAAATTTGTATGTCAAATGTAATTCAAAGCACAAACGCACATATTGTCCATTGGAATAATTAATTTACTTTAATATTATTCTAACTCATGTAAGCCTAGTGTCGCCCCGCACACACTACAGCTCGAACTGCTTCAATAATGCGCGACTACAAGAATAGAAAAATGAGAAACTATTCTGTGTTAGTATGCACTAGTTACGCTCTCTCTCTCTCTGTTAAATGATCACTCAGTGCACCGCACACACTACCGCTCAACTGCTTCAAGAGTGCACGACTACAAGAATAGAAAAATGAGAAACTATTCTGTGTTAGTATGCACTAGTTACTCTCTCTCTCTTTCTGTTAAGTGACCACTCAGTGCATCGCACACACTACCGCTCAACTGCTTCAAGAGTGCACGACTACAAGAATAGAAAAATGAGAAACTATTCTGTGTTAGTATGCACTAGTTACTCTCTCTCTGTTAAATGATCACTCAGTGCACCGCACACTCTACAGCTCAACTGCTTGAAGAATTTTTTAGTAGCACTAGTTGCTCTCAATCTCTCTGTTTAGTGATTACTTGCACTAACTGACATTCACTCATTCGATTTTGATTATCAGGCGCTGCACTGGTGAAAGGTGTAATAAACACAACAAAAACAAAAATCAAATGAACCAAAAAAACAAAAAGCGGCCACAGCAGCCGTCGCAACAACAACAACAGTAGCAGCACAGGCACAACTTGCACTCATTTCACAATACGTCGCCATCGCCGCCGCTTGTTTTACTTTAAAGTCGCTGTTGTTGTTGTATTTTGTTGGTCATGTGTTTTGTTTTTGTTTTTTTTTTTATTACTATTATTGTTGTTATTGCTTCGTTTGGAACATAAAAATCGAATTGAAAATTCACTTTTATGTCGTTGTTGTTGTTGCTGTTTGGTGCTTTTTGTTTTAGTCGCAATCGCTTACATAACCCCAAAGACTAACTTTTTTTTTTTTTGTTTTTATTTGTTTTCGACAAAGTAGGCGTGGCCGTAAATGCTGCTTTTGTTATAAGACCAAGACGACCAAACAAATTTCAAGAAAAATAATTTTTTTTATGAGCTTTTTGACATGCGATATTTTTGCACAAACATGCATAAGTGTTTGTTGTTGTTGTATTATTTTTTTCTAGTTTGTCAATCAATCAAGCTTATTATATGTAAACTGACTTTCACACCGTCGGACGTTGCGCTCCTCCCCCCTTTAGCTTGCTGCTTTTTTATTAATAGTTTTAGTTTTGTTTTTATTATTAATTTTTTTTGTGCCTTTTGGCATGAATTTGATTTGAATCGCCAAAAAGTAGGCTAAGGTTAGAGTCTCTCACGCCCAACGTTTTCAACGACTTTGATTTCATTTAAGCTGATTTAATTATTTGAAAAGTTATTATGCTAATTTGTTGTTGTTGTTTTTGTTATTTATTTCCCTACTTTAAACAAATGCAAAAAAAAAACGATCAATCAAAAGGCTTAAAATTTGTGCAAAACATAGTCTATAAATTTTAATTTAATATAAAATCGGCAAAGTACAGCACAAACGCTAAGTCACATAAGACAAGTGACTTTTGCAATTGCTCGTTAAAGCATGTTGCGCACTAGATTGTCGTATGTAGCAATACGT